>JACDJE010000529.1:142844-270770 GCA_016647715.1 Pavo muticus
ATATATATATTTATATTTACTTTAAATTTTTAATTTATGTAGTTTATACTGGTGCATCTTTAATTTCTATGTTAAAAATTTGCTTTGATTTATCGTTGAGTTGGTCCATAGCTATACTATTAAACAGCTATTCATAAGATAGCTATTTGCTCACGTTAGCAAATCAAGTATTCATTATCAGCATTTCTTTAATGTTGTAACTGTAGCTTGATAACTGTTGTAGATAACAGTCTCAGTGCATAGATAAAGAAATGCCCTTACAGCTGATCCAAAGCTCGTTTAAGTCATAAGGTGTCTTTCCGTAGTTTTTAGTGGACTTTTAATCACATATGTAATTGTCAAAATAGCAAACCTGCAATGCTTCCTCTATAGTACTCGGCACTTCTAAGTAGTTATTTTTACTAAATTTTGCATGGAATTGTGTTTTTTAGGTTAATTTTTGTCTTCCTTAGCTGAAAACCCTACAGTTACTAAAACTACAGACAGTACCCCTAAGTTGCTTAGGCACAGGCTTTGGTTTAACCAGCACAACAGCAACATGATGGTACAGCACAGTAGAGTTTTCCGTTGAAATTTGCAATAAGTGAACTAAGCATCTTAAAATATGGCTGACTGAATGTCAAAATACAAGCTGTAGAGTTGCTCAGAGACACAGGAAGGTGGAAGGTCGTGTTTTTAAGGATATTTAACCACCTAGCGATGCTGATAGGTGTGGGGACTTTGAAAAGTCTACTGTCTGTGCTGCTAGGTCCTTAGTTCTCTTTAAAACCTGACATTGAGCATTCAGTGTTGGTATGCATCTGTTTCTCAGGTGAGATTGTAATTTTCCCTGTGCTTTACCAGTGCAAGTGTAGCTGTGTTGTAGTTCGGGAAAGTACCTTGTAGCCCTAGTGTTTTGGGGCCAGTTGTGTACATACAGTTTTGATAGTGGACTCTGAGGAAAATGCATTCACATGGAAGATGTTCCTGTGGAATATTGGCTCTTTGGGCATTAGCCACTGTAGCTGAACTCTGAATAGTAAGGACTTTTCTTTCTCATTGCTCAAGCAGAGATGTAGGAAAAAAAAGACACCAAGTAGTAAGAGTTCTTCAAACTTGCTTCATGTGTTAAGGTAAACAGCACTGTTTAAAACGCTTGAAGATAATGACATGAAACAGCCTTTATTGTCTTAACATACAAAAAATTCACTTCTCTGATGGGTTTTGCGTATTCTTCTGTTCCTTTTAAATTCCTTGGTTAGTCTTCCTGTCTTCCTTGTTTTCCTCACATCCTGGAAGTTCAGAGGGTGCTCTTTTACCACCAATCATACTGAGTAATCACTTTTCTCTCAGTGCTAGAGTGTGCTGCTTTCTAGTGGTACTGGTATAGAAGCAAGTAAGAAAGCCCTAACAATACTGCTCTGTGGGATGAATGCTGACGTGATTAGAGAGGAATTTGTGTGAGGTGTACCTCATTTGTTCTTCCCAATTATGCAGGCTACATAGATAGTCCTTAATCTGCATATTTTTTTATTATTATTATTTTTTTTAAGGCTTCAGGGACTATTTGAGGGGTTGTGATACAGATATATAATACTCGGTGTCTTCATAAAGAGCTCAGTTGAAACCTACAGAGGCACTTAACTGCTGAGGAAGCAGGTCAAAAGACACTTGTAGACATGAGGATAATGTTTGCAGAGCACTAGACCCTGTAGAAAAGATCACAAGGTCCCTGTTCAAATACCCAGTTTAAGGACTCTTGCATTTATATAGAGTTATCCAGCCTTATTTGCATGAAGTGAAGTTGACTTTTAAGCCTTCAGATGGAGACAGGCTGATGAAGAACAGAGCAGTGAAGGAAAGAATACCTGTAAGAAAATCCTTGGCATATTTTATGTATGATGATGTTTTTTAATATACACTTCTCCATGCATGTTTCTTTTTTATCAACAGAGTTGTTTTCAGTAAGAGGCCAAGGGATGGAAAGATGTAATGAATGAGGAAAAATATCTGAAAGCCAAGTGGGCCTTATATTTTGCATTATGATGCATTATAATTTGTGCATTAAACACCAAGTAAACTGGCTTTGTGTGTTTTAATAGATGTAGTCTATTGCTTCTGACAATGAGTCTGAACATTCAAGTGAATAACAACAGAGACTGCAGGAGGCAGAGACCAGAGCCAGATCTTATTATGTCAGCATAATACAATTCTTCAGTTTTCAGATGAGGAAAATTCATGGAAGGTGCCAGCAAACCTTAAGGATTTATTTTGGATATTCTCTTGCTTCTAAAATTTTTCTAGTTTAGAATGCAATGGACAGTGTGCTGATGACACTACTGACATGATGCATTGCTGATACCTCTTCGTGGATCATTTGAAGCAGTTGAGCTATAGAGCAACACAGAACTGTAAGAAGGGTGTCTGGTTTCACAGAGTATTGTATTTGAAGTCACAACTTACTTTCTTTTCACATAGCTAGGGATTGAGAGGAGTGTGAGGTATTGAGGCAGAGCTATTCTTTAACCAGACTACATTCAGAATCAAGAAAGCCAGTATCAAGTACCAATCAGATCAGAAGAATTTCTTTCCCCTCCCATGGCATTGCTTTCCTCCTGAGTCAGTGAACAGCCTGGATGGAGCAAGACAGTACAAAGTAGGAAGGGATTTGAGGGGACAAAGCGCAGGAGCACATACTGTGCTTATTAGGAGATAGTGGAAGGCAAAGTATAGTTTGCTGTCATCAGAACAGCAACAGAATTTATGCAAGTTTGTGAGGTTTGCCAGTGTTTCTGTTGTTGGGAACAGGCACATGCTGCCTTCAGTACTTGAACTCAGTGTTTCAGCAGGACAGTGTCACCTGAAATCAGCTTCTGTATGAGGTATCCAAGAATAAATGGCAGATAGATAGATGCCAGTTTTTCCTAGGGAAATAGCATGTATATAGATACATCAACATTATTTTTATATGTAAAGTAAAAGTAAGTAAAAAAAAAAAAAAAAAAAACTATTCAGGGGCTTAGGCAATATATTTGATTATTTTAAGTCTGTCATTTTAACTATGTCCTGTATGTGTGGATGAGAAAGATGGCTAAAGATAAGACAATCATTATGTTTAGCTTTTATTTGTCATCTAAAGCCTCCAGCATTGAGCTTTCTTTGTAGCTATGCTGCTTATTTTGTTTGTGCAGTAGACAGATGTTGGGCTAAGTGCAATTTTGGTGCAGCCCAAGGTGCTCCACTACACTGGTGAGAGGTGGAGGAGTACCTCAGCCAGACACTCTGGGAACAGCACAAGCCCTAAACTCAAATTTGATTATCTTGCTATGTTTTTAATGGATCAGAATGTGAAAACAGTATATTCCTCCAGTGATCATAAACAACTAGAACTGTTTTGATAGTGTGAGCTAGTTATTCAACTTACAGGCCCATTGCTGGAAAAGTAGCAATGGTCTACTGAATCCAGTCAAGTTAGGCCTGTGTTTAGAAAATGGAAGTCAGTCTGGCTTAATAGTGGTTTGAATGACTGTGTGTTAACACATGACTGTGTTAAGTTCTTAAGATATTTGTGTTTATATTTTGAATGCAATTACAGAATAAATTAAAACATGAATGCTAACAGACTCATGGCATGGCTTTTTCAATACCTGTGCAGGTAGCGTAGTATTCAGCTACTTTGGGGGAGTGATGTCTAATGATGTATCTCATTTTCAGCTGTGTGGTGATGTCTCTAATGCTATCTATCTCCATATATTTAAAAGCAAAAACCACGTATCTTTATTTAGAGTCATGATTCAGCCTGGGAAGATGCACAAATCAGACTTGAATTTCTGCTGAATTAAAATCTCTTGGAAAATACACTGATAGTATTCTCTCACAGCTTATGTTCTAAACATTTTGTAATGACTCCAGTTGCTGTGGAAAAACTTTTTTTCTCTTAATTTTGGTGCTTAATAAAACTATTTCTTAAATGTGTTAAAAGATAACTAACATTAAGTTCAACCTAAACACAGTTGCATTTAATATCTTGCAGAAGGCATGTAGATGGGCATATAGTGTTACGTGCTAGAACATTTATTTTGACATGTATTTAATTAGAACTTAAACAAACGAAGAAATGCCCATACCATGGGTGTCCTACCTTTTGGCATGCCTGTGCTGCATTGAGTGAAGATGAATTCTCTAGGGCTGCATCTATGAAAGTTCGTCTGAAAGTAATGCCTCTTACTTATTTAAATGGAAACTATAACCAATACAGAGAGCACAGTAGCACTAGTAGAGTAAATTCCAATCTATGAAACACTCTTTTTGAACATAGTCACTACCATTAGCTATGCATTTTTGCCAGTCATGAACAGGAAGAGCCTGCATGCAGCACACATAACAGTCTGCACCAGGGGAGGTGACTGCTGAAATGCACAGCATCAGTGTGCTCACGTTCACTGTTTGGTTTCCATAACATTCATCAGGCATTGATGAGTGTCAGTGAATGGAGGAATTCAATTCCACTTCTTTGTTTCATCCGCACTTCCGTGTCGGATGCCATTTTGTCAGACTGCCCCTCTGCTGCCATCTGTCACACAGCAACAAGATGGAACGGAATATTATCCTCCCCCTCTACTCTGCCCTGGTAAGGCCTCATCTGGAGTACTGTGTCCAGTTCTGGGCTCCCTTGTACAAAAAAGACAGGAATCTCTTGGAAAGAGTCCAGCAGAGGGCCACAAAGATGGTGAAGGGCTTGGAGCATCTCTCCTATGAAGAAAGGGTAAGTGAACTGAGTCTGTTTAGCCTTGAGAAAAGAAGACTGAGAGGGGACCTGATCCAGGTCTATAAATATCTAAGGTGTGGGGGGCAAAGTGGCGAAGCCAGACTCTTTTCAGCGGTGTGTGGAGGACAAGGGGAAAAGGCCAGAAACTGGAGCATAGGAAGTTCCGCACCAATGTGCGCAAGAACTTCTTTACGGTGAGGGTGGCGGAGCACTGGAACAGGCTGCCCAGGGAGGTTGTGGAGTCTCCTTCTCTGGAGATATTCAAGACCCGACTGGACACCCACCTGTGCGAGCTGGCAGAGGGGTTGGACTCGGTGATCTCTGGAGGTCCCTTCCAATCCCTATGATTCTGTGATTCTGTGATTGGTGGGAAGGTTCAACCTCTACTACCATACCACCAACATCTGCCTCTGATGTGGGCCAACAAAATAAAATAGGAGGCACTGCTTTCAGAGCAGCCCTCAAAATACAGTTAATGTACATAAGCAGCAAAACTTATTTTAATTTTAATGTTTTGATTTTTTTAATTAAAACATTAAAAAAGAGGGCAACAAAAACATAAAAACAGTGGAATATGTGACCTTGCTTTTGTAAAACTGACACATGACTGTAGTTCAGTGGCAGACGTTGCAGACCTTAGTGAGCTCTTAGGGTGCTCATCAGAGATTTTTGATGAAATTTTACTCTTCCTGTACTTCATCTTTGACAATAGTTGCTTATGAATGTGCGAACTGCCAAAAGTGATGACATGAATCAGGTGTGATGGTGAAGTGAGGGGTATTTCTGTCTGTCAAGAGAGGTCTTACAGAAGTCTAATAAGGAGACTTGATCACATTTTGGATTGCACCTCCATACACTCCATTAGAAAATATGCAGGTAATGTGTTTATGTTAAATGAAAATGGGGTTGCAAATGAAAAAAAAAAAGATGACTTTTTCGGCTGTTTTGAAATCTAGTCTTAAATCCCTTTATCAAAACAGAAAGCACAGCTGCATATTTTTCACTGCTCACAGGACTGTGTTTAGCCCAGGTATCACAATGCATACAATTATTTGCCATAAATTGAGTTGTCACTGCACTGTGCCCTCCTTGTTTCCCAGTTTCAGCCCAGATGGATCCAATAGTGCACCAATGTTCAGTTGGTATCAGAGATGTCTGTGCCCAGGTCTGGGCCAGGCCATGCGGTGGGAAGAGCCACAACTGTGATGGAGCAAGGCAGGGATGGCCGCATTGCGAGCTGTGCTTCAGATAGCCTGGCCTATCAGAAGATCCATCTGTTGTGGGGTTGCTGTGAGTGGAAGAGCAACAGGTACTGATTGCCACAAGAACGGTGCACAGATGGCAGTACTGCACTAACAGGGATTCCTTGCTTCCCATTCATATGTTGATTCATCAACTAGAGTGTCAGGGAGTGATCAGCAAAACTCACTCACCTTTAACAGCCCCATATGGCCAGCGCATAAAGCCAGTGGAGAATGGAGGCTGATGGTAGGCTACCATGGCCTGAATGAAGTCACACCCCCATTTGAGTGCTGCTGTGCCAGATATGTTAGAACTCCAGTATGAACTGGAGTCAAAAGCAGCCAAATGGTATGCCTCCACTGATGTTGCTAATGCCTTCTTTTCCATTACTTTGGCCAAAGAATGTAGGCCACAGTTTGCTTTCACCTGGAAGGCCGTTCAGTATGACTGGAATTGTTTGCCCCAGGGGTGGAAACACAGCCCAACTATTTGCCACGGGTTGATCCAAACTGCAGTGGAACCAGGCTGTGCTCCTGAGCACCTGCAGTACATTGATGATATTGCTGTGTGGGGCGATACAGCACAAGAAGTTTTCAAGAAAGGAGAGTGAATAATCCAAATTATTCTGCAAGCTGGTTTTGCTATTAAGCGAAGCAAAGTGAAAGGACCCGCCCAGGAAATTCAGTTCCTAGGTATAAAGTGGCAAGATGGGCATTGTCACTTCCCAACGGACATGATCAACAAAATCACTGCCATGTCTCTGCCCACTAATAAGAAAGAAACACAATCTCTTCTGGGCATGCTTGTTCATTCTCTTTTCTGAGAATGCATGTTCCAAACTGTAGCCTCATTGTAAGCCCCCTTTATCAGGTGACGCGGAAGAAGAATAATTTTGTGTGGGGCCCTGAGCAGCAGCAGGCTTTTGATCAAATTAAACAGGAGATAGCCTGAGCCATGGCCCTGGGGCCAGTACGGACAGGACAGGATGTAAAGAACATCCTCTACACTGCTGCTGGAGAGAAAGGTCCCACTTGGAGTTTGTGGCAAAGAGCCTTAGGAGAGACCTGAAGCCGACCCCTGGGATTCTGGAGTCGAGTGTAAAAGGGGTCCGAAGAGTGCTACACTAAAACTGAAAAGGAGATCTTAGCTGCGTATGCTGGGGTTCAGGCTGCTTCCGAAGTAATTGGTACTGAAATGCAGCTCCTTATAGTACCTCGACTGCCAGTGCTAAACTGGATGTTCAAAGGAAAAGTTCCCTCCACCCATCATGCTACTGATGCCACATGGAGTAAGTGGATTGTGTTGATTACGCAATGATCTCAGGTGGCTAACCTCAGTCGTCCAGGAATCTTAGAGGTGATCATGGACTGGCTTGATGGTAAAAAGTTTGGAACATCACCAGCACCAGCACCAGTGGAGCTAAAGAGGCCCCACCATACAATGAACTACCAGAAAATGAAAAGAAATATGCCCTGTTCACAGATGGATCACGTTGTATTGAGGGGAAACATCGGAGATGGGAATCTGCTGTGTGGAGCCCTACATGACAAGTTGCAAAGGCCACTGAAGGTAAAGGAGAATCAAGCCAATTTGCAGAGGTAAAGGCTGTCCAGCTGGCCTTAGATGTTGCTGAACGGGAGAGGTGGCCAGTGCTTTATCATGCTTTATCTATATGCTGACTCATGGATGGTGGCAAATGCCTTATGGGGGTGGTTACAGCAGTGGAAACAAAACTATTGGCAAAGAAGGGGTAAACCTATTTGGGCTGCTGAACTGTGGAAAGACATTGCTGCCCGAATAAAGAATATGGTTGTAAAGGTGTGTCACGTAGATGCTCGTGTGCCCAGGAGTCGGGCTACTGAAGAACAACAAAAAAACCATCAGGTAGATCAAGCTGCCAGAATTAAGGTGGCTCGAATAGACTTGGACTGGCAACACAAGAATGACTTATTTCTAGCTTGGTGGGCCCACGAGACCTCGGGCCATCAAGGAAGAGATGCAACATATAAGTGGGCTAGAGACTGAGGGGTGGAATTAACTATGGATGTTACTGATTGTGAAACATGCGCCACAATTAAACAGGCCAAGAAGATGAAATCTCTCTGGGGGAAAGGGCGATGGCAAAAGTATAATTATGGGGAGGCGTGGCAGGTTGATTATATCACCTTGCCACGATCTCGCAATGGTAAGCATTATGTGCTTACCATGGTGGAGGCAACCACTGGCTGGCTTGAAACATATGCAGTACCCCATGCTACTGCCTGAAACACCATATTAGGTCTTGAGAAACAAGTCCTATGGCGACATGGCACTCCAGAAAGAATTGAGTCAGATAATGGAACTCATTTCAAAAATTCTCTTGTAAATGCTTGGGCCAAAGATCATGGCATTGAGTGGATTTATCATATTCCCTATCATGCACCAGCTTCTGGTAAAATTGAACAATACAATGGGTTGTTAAAAAAACATACTGAAAGCAATGGGTGGTGGAACATTTAAGCACTGGGAGAAGCATTTGGCAGAAGCCACCTGGTTTGCCAGCACTCAAGGATCTATCAACTGCGATGGTCCTGCCAGCTCCCTACATACTGTCAAGGGAGATAAGGTCACTGTAGTACATGTAAAGAACATGTTGAGAAAAGCGGTTTGGGTCTTTCCAGCTTCTGGGAAAGGCAAACCTCCTCTTGGAACTGTTTTGCCCAGGGACCTGGGTCCACTTGGTGGGTGATGCAGAAAAGTGGGGATGTTCAATGTGTAGTACAAGGGAACTTGATGTTGGGGGAATGCAGTCAGTAACTTCATGTATGTATATTTATGTGTGTGTGTGTGTGTTTAATGCTTGTTAATTATTGTTTATTTATGTATATTAAGCATGATGTAGTTATGTGGAACAAGAGGTGGAATGTCATGGTTTTATGATTTTTGTAATCGATATTCCATATCATAACCTCATGTAGTACAGTGGGAGCTAAAGAGTTAATGCTCCAGTTCCGCGCACCTGTCCCAGATGAGAAGAACTACATACCCCACAGGACTTTGCATACAGAGAGGAGATTAAACACCTGGCAAAGTCACGAGATCTGGCTCTCTCCCCTTCTGCTTGCTCTGACTGCACGTTTTGCCTCAGCATTAGAGTAAGGCCTTCGGTTTTCGGACACTCTCATTTAATTTGATTTATTAGCTTCAATTCTAATTATATTGTATTATATTGTATTATAGTGTGTTATCTTGCATTCTGATATCATATTTAGTAAATTAGTTTGTTTCTCCTCAGATCGTTGCCGCTGTTTTCTCTTTCCAGGGCATGGTTCCATGGGTTCCCCCACCGCACTAGTCATGGAACTGGGCCAAAACAGCTCATAAACCATTGACACACACCTTCTACAAAAAGTGGGATTGAAATAGGTACATAAGCTACTTCAGATCATTGGACAGTGGTTAAGGATACTAATTAGAATGATTAAGAAACATGTGATATTTAATCCTAATCTAAGCCCATTGCCTTGTGGGAGACATAAGGATGGGTGAGATTAATAATAAAATCCAAGCTAAAGATGAAATGTTCTGTAGGAAGAAACATATCCTCAAGTCCTAGACCAGAGGTTAAACTTTGAGACATATTCTGCATCTTCCAGTCCCCACCAAGCTGTGCTGGTGACTCAGTGCCACTGGACGGGTGGCCTTCCAACCCAGACACAGCACCTGGGCTGATTGTCAGCCTGCAGAACAGGATAGCAAAGTACAATCCTGAGTCAGATCTCCTGACTGATTGGTTACAATCCAAGCACTGCCTTGAATTTGGGTTCCAATCACACTGCATTGAGGCTAGCAAGTTGGTGTATTAATTCAATCTGTCAGCTCACTAGGGATACAGGACAATGCTCATAGGTATGCATCTGATCAGTTGCAAGGAAGAGCACTTTGCAATCCCTTATATCCCAACAGGATTTTGAGCTTCACACAACTTGGAGAAAGAAGAAATCAGAGCATGCCTATTCGGTGCAGTGTGAAGTATGTCCCTACAAATCAGTATCTCTTATGAATACAGGATTAAGCAAGGAGCCTCAGCGGGCACTGCCATCAGTGCTGAACTCCATCACTTCCTTGTCTCAAAGGAGTTGCAGGTGAGCAATTAAAAAAAGCTGCACCTGGACAAGAAAGTGGCCAAGCAGCTGTTCTGCAGGAGAGGAGCTGGCTGTGAGCAGCTGTGACCAAAAGCAAAAAGACCAGAGATAATGCTTCTGAGGGTAAACAGCTAAGGAAACAGAGCTTAGAGACAGAAAGTAATCCTTCCAGCAGCTCATTCTTGCAAGGCCTACACTCAGGTACCACTTGCAGCTATGGCTTTTGACTATATAGTTTGAGACAGAGAGTAACCAATTAGAGGCAGAAAAATCCAAGAGCAGTCAAAGACATGGGACACGCAACCCGTGGGGAAGGAGTTGATGAGAGAACACTTAACAAAACAGTATTTTGATAGCATTAGGGATCATAAGAAATAGTTGCAGAAAAAAAGATCTGGGTGACGGGCCGGCTGCTAACTGCAACAAAGTGACACTGAACTTTTAAGGATACTTTCTGGAAATAAGAATGGAAAAACAGTTTGGTAGACTGCACAAGGAAGCGGCAACATTTCATTGCTGGAGGTCTTTCAGAACAGATAGGTATCTATCTCGCAAAGCCTCTCCTAGGGCACGGGAAGAGACCTTCCAAACATTCTTCCAGTCCTCCTCTTCTGTATTCCACCTCTAAAAACAGACTAATTTTTTATCCAACTGCTAAACTTTTGAGGGAGAGGGTGAAGTTGAAATGTTACTCCAAGTTGGAATTCACAGCTCTGCTAGGAACAGACAACACACATAATTCCATCTTACTATAATGACGACTACCATCCCCTGCTCAGCTGGGCATTAGCTGTCAGCAAATAAAAGATGTAGGCATTTCTAGATGAACTGGTTTATTTAGCACCAGATCAGTCATGCAAGTCACTTGTTAAGAACAGACTTCCCATCATACAAGCACATTCTCATGTCATATTGGCATTTCCATACAAGCACACAAGCAGGTATATTGGTCCCAAATACAACACGCTTATACAACAAAATTGTCCAGATTCTCTCTGGCTCATTTACAGAGTATCAGAAAGTTACTACACAAACAGGCTTAGTGTGAAGTAAATGTGCACCATCAAACAAGCAGTCCATGAATTTATGTTTAGTCACTTACGCCTTTGCTAGTACAAGCAATCAGTGTTGATAGTACAGGTATTCTTAGACATAAAGTAGTAAAAGCAGGAGTCAGGTACATAGGACATGGAGCTTATTTGAGAAAGTCAGTACCTAGATGACACTTTCCAATATTATTCTTAGGAATCCAGCCACCATTGGTCTGAAACCAATGAACTTCTGCAACAGGCTTATAATGTACTCAGTGTGACAAGTAAGTAGCATTGTTAGCCTGTCTTAGCAGCACGTCCCCTACCTGTGCAGCTTGAATTAGCATGAGCTCAAAGCTTCACACACCCAGCCTCAGAGGCAGGAGCCACCAGGAGCCAACCAAGGCCAAACCAGGCACTAGGCCTTCACATACTGCATCCCCTCAGGAAAAGAACAGCTTACGCTGATGAGTGACTTGGCTAAGAGCTCCTCTGTAGGGGTCTGTAGCAGACAACTGCATTCTGTTCAGTGCCTCCTAAGCTTGCAAGGACATCCCAGCACAGCTCTGTGGGACTAATGCATTTCTTCCTCCCAGTAAGGAAGTCTCTTTCTTCCTTCTGCTTCTACCCTGACGCTGACTCAGCCACCCTTGCTATTCTTAACTCATTCCCATCTTTCTCCTAATTACTTCAGACTTAACTTTCTCACTGGCATAGGTCTCTTAACACTGTTTCTTCTGCCAAAAGAAAATAGAGAGGGAGAAAGAAGAAAGTCCCCCAAAGTCCCCTTTGGAACATTAAATGAAATTTCTGCTCTTTAATCAGGAGCGTTAGTATGACTTCTCATGAGGAGCATGTGGTGTGAATAAGGAAATAGTTCCTGTTGTGCATAATGGCACCAAGCTGGGGTTTTGCTCACAGCAGCAAGCTCTTGTTTGGAATTACTCTCAGTAAAAGCTCTTACTGTTTGCAGTCACCATCCTCTTGCAGCCAGGCTGGTGAAGATCTGAGCACAGTGAATGAGGTGCACACCTCTGCAGTGAGGGCAGTATGGTGGTAGTGCCCACCTGGGACCTCTTGCAGTGCTCTTTGGGTTCCCTGGGCCCTGCTGTTCCCCAGGCCCTGTTGTTATGCAGGCCAGTTCCGGGGAGGACAGCATTACAGAGATACGTATTTTCTAAAAACGCATATGCATACTGTCCATTCTGCTTAGTTTCATGAATGTTTCTCAACAAAGTTGCTCACATTAAAAACTACTGCCGGCTTTTGGAGTAACAACACAGCTCTGAGGAAGACACGTCCATAGCAAGCCAAGGAAAGGACAGGGAGATGCATTAATAATATAAACAGAACAGCTCTGGTTTCTAATAAATGAACAGTGGGGTCAGTGGTGAGAATTTTCCACCTAAATGATTTATTTGCTCAACTTTCATAAGCATGACTGATTGCGAGGGCTGAAAAAGGGATAGAAAAAAGGGAACCTGAGACCCTGGAAAAAGAGGCACTTTGCCCCATTTTTGTTGTTCAGAGAAAGCTGAGGAGGAGCTCTAGAGCTCTATTTGATGTGCACTGTAGCAAAATCCTCTGGTGTTCCTGTTGCAGGAATTTACTGTTTGGCAGTGCTTAAGGAATAGCGGTGGTTGTTGTACTGGTTTATGCCAAGTTAGCATTTTTAAGTATTATGAGTTTTGGTTTTTATTTTTTCCTAGATACTCTGGCTCCAGCAGGTATGGGACTATAATAATACAATTTCTTGTATTATTATACGACTACTTTGAGATGATATTTGGATGGTTGTGTGGTTTATGTACTCTGTATTAATCTGCTAAGACATCATCCCATGATTGCCTTTACTGCTGTGATGAGGCCAATTGATTTAAATCATTTCAGTTAACATCAAGCAGAAGACGGACCTTAATAGCAAAGTCCAAGATAGACAGCACTTCAACAACCATGGACTTTTGCACTTCACTCTTCATATACCCAGTTTTGCTAGCTAAATATGGCTAAAACCGGGAAGTTGATCACTGGACATTTGTAAAATCTAGAGTTCCTCTGTCCTGCCCAGGAGGAAGAGAGAGAATTCCTGTGCAGGATTATAACTGCAGGTCCTTGTCACAGCTGATGTGCTCAGCACTACTGCTTTGAAAGGGGATGAAAACAGCATTCCTAGGGGCTGCAGAGTCAGAGAGATGTGGCTGGCTTTGTGCACAATTAATTTACATTACACAGGAGCTTTATTATCAGCAGCATTAGCTCTAAAGGGTATGGGAGAGATGATACTAAGGGCTGGAGTGATAAAGCAGTACTCTATGCATGGTTCTGTGGACAAATGAATATGGCTCAGTGGCTACTGGAGAATATCGTCTCTGGAGATCACATGCCATTCATAGCTATAAACCACACCTGAGGGCTTGCTTTGCCTTTTGCATTACCAGAATAACTACCTGATGTCTAACAGACACTAATTTCATTCAGGAGCACCATCTCAGACCTGCCCAGCATAGGGATAAGGACTACAGTCATTTTTCTTTTTGACTGAGTTTCCCTATGTGTAGATACGTAGGTGCAATGATTGATTCCGCATGGTTATATTATAAAGCAGGTAATTGTTCACAGCTCCAGACAACAACAGGGACCAAATATTATGAACAGACTTTGCTGCATCTTCTGCCAATGCTCTAAGTGGCAATGCTGAAAAAATAAGAGTACTATTATATCAGCTGGTATTAAGAAGATCTTTGGTCATATATAGCACACGACATCTTTCAGGGTTCCTGAGCCCAGTGTTTCTTTGGGGTGACTAAACTCACATCTTCACAGAAAGAAGACGACACAGTTGACGCAGCAGCTCCTGGTGCTGAGGAGCAGGACCTGCATGGTACTCTTCTCACCTCACCACACTCTGAGCCTCTCATGCCCTACTCTGGCACAGCCCAAGCACCTGAGGCAGCCCAGGTGCCTTCCTTTTCTTTTTAAAACTAACACAAGGTGCTGAATTATCTTCTGGCTGGCATTTGTTGCACAGCTTTGTGCTACTTCTGTCACCCAGCTATATGCTCTTCAGAAAGGAAATGAAAGGTGCCAGAAAACTGCATGATTCTAGAAATGGGGAGGAAAGGAGATACCCCACCCACACCCACCTGGACACTAACTAGTGATAAGAGATCAGCCAAGTGAACTCCTACAGGCAACATGTTTATACTTGAGCACTACCCAGACTTCTGGAGCAAAACCAGCCTAAGGAGGAGATGTGAGCTCCTCAATGCCCCAGGGCAGGTCTGTCAGAGCACCTGGAGCCTGCCAGGTGTGGGGTGGCTCCTCCCATCCAGCAAATGGCAGCCCTTCCTGGGCTGCAGCCAGGACACAGGATGGGGCATAAGGCAGGAGAAAAGCAGGCCTCTGGCCTTGAGTGTGTGCTGGCAGCTGTTGGATCTGGAGCTCCACACAGAAACATACAGCTTCACTCTCTGTGTACTATCATATAATGCTGTAGTGCTGCAGTATCTCAGGCAAACAAAAAAAAGCAGCTGCTACTTTCCATTATGGGAGTGCCTCTACAGTATTTAATAGGAACAAACACGTGGTGTTTAAAGCTCCTTGGCCAACAAACATCTTCCTGGTGTACAGATAAAGGGCTGGACTCATCTCCTGCTCACACACACTGTGGCAGCTCTCACCACCTCACAGTGCTGTGCTGGTGTTGTCAGCCTGCTCCAGCCATGTCCGCAGCACACGAAGGGAAGAGAGCACAGCAGTGCTCTCCAGCCGTGTCTTGGTAGGAAGGAGCCAGAGCTGGGGAAAGCTGTTCCACTGTATTCATTAATCTTTCATACCTTGATGCCCCTGACACTGAATTTCATCCAGATGTGATCACAGGAATGTGAAACACTAAGGTTTCAGTTCCAGCTGAGTAACGCTGGCAAATGGCAGAAGACAGCTCAAAAAGTTATTGCAGCTGTTGTGGTTCTCATTGACTCTCAGACTCTACCTCTCTCTTTCAATAAATTTAAATGTGCGTGTGTACTTTATTATACGTATAAAGTTAATTTTATTGATAAGTTCAGAATTGGGGCACTCTATTTTATAGAACCTGCTTCTGTACTATGCCTACTTCCACAACATGCCTTCCAATAAAGTGCTTTTGTTTTGTGTTCCAGGCTGGTGGGGATGAAGAGCATCCAATGTAGTTTTTTTTTTTTGTTTTTGTTTTTGTTGCCTTTACTAGATTTTTAATCATATATGTGCATGTTGTGACATCCTTATGTTAGAGGATTCACAGTGCAAGAACTCATGTTTGTACTGACTCTCCAACAATATTCATTGAATTACTCTGGCCAAAGTTTTAAATCCCAGACATAAAGCAAAATTTTGGTTATGTGGAGAATCTTGTCCATACAAATTTATACATGTCCTGAAATCAACATCCTTAAATTCTAGACTAGGTAATTATTTCATTCCCATTTCTCTCCTCTAAGTTCCTTATCATATTTTTCATATGTTCCAACACAGCTGATGATTTTTGTTCTATACAATGTTGTATTATGTAGGGGCTTATCAGGGAAACCAAATTTCTTTACACAAAAGCAGAATTACCTTTTCCCACTGTGGTTGTATGTTCTAACTAGAATTATTCTGAAATGGAATTTTCTGAGCTATTACTGTATTGTGAATCAGCTTTAAGGAAGTTCTGGGCTGCCTCCTGGGTTACCTTTGGTATCTTTAGGACTTGCTTGTATCATTGCCACTGCTCTAGCTGCCACTGTTCACCCTGCCTGGTGCAGATACTTTTGTTACTTGAATACCATACTTAGATAAGCTATATGCCAATAGCCTCAGCAGCTGCAAGTCAACTACCAAAAAAAACACATAACCCCTGCACAAACCAGTAGCTGGAGCACTATGCTGAGACTTGTGCGTGCCTGTCAGACTGGAAGCAGGCAATACGTGGGGCGGTACACAAAGATCTGCAGAGCCTTGAACCCCACTCGTCCATGCACTTCTCTTAGAAAAACAAAAGTGCATAGCATGAGTTTTGCTAATAGCATGATACGGGCATATGTGGAAGCTGAGAAATAGCTGCCACACATTTGGAAATCGGTGCTTATTTTCCAGAGCCCTCCTGTATTTGCTCTTAGCAAATACTGCTATCTGCCTACTGAGCTGGGCACTGACAACTCTGAGCACCTTCACTTCTCTTCCTGTAGGAATTGTGGTGGTGCCCTTGTTTCCTGGTGGATGCTTCACTGCAGCAAAACGGCAGGAGAGAGACCCTCACTCAGCAAGAGCTGAGCTGCAGACCCCTTCAGCCTGGGACTGCTCTCTGCAGCCTGACACCCTGTGCTAGCACCACACAGCTTTCTACAGCATTTCACCCTATCCACCAAGGCACGAATCCTTGCAAAGGAGATGCTCAGCAGTGTTTGTCAATCTCCTTTCACATGCCCAACAACCAGCTCACCATCAAGGACTGAAGCATGCTGTGTGAAACTTCTGCTCTTAGGGTCTTTTGCATTCAGAAGTTTGACTATGGTGAGCCTGCAACTTACAGCATACTTGCAAAAAGCCACGGACAAATGCCAGCTAACAAGCCAGCACTGGACCAATGCAGCGCAATTTGCCATCAGCAAAATCACAAGCAAAGTGTTCAAAATGATACAAAATCTGTTACTGTTTCAGAGTGAATTTTTCCAAACTTGTAAAAAAACCTCTTGTGTAAAGGCAGGAAATCACTGTCTGTTCAACAGGCTGGATTCACAGTCTAGCTCTCAAATTTTAGCTTTTAATTGGCTAATAGAATCCATATCTAGAGGAAAAGTTTTGCTAAGTTCAAATACTTCAGAAAGATGGCAATATTTCCCCTTTTGTACCAGAACTCTGATGATATGCTGAATGTTTAAAAAATCTAAATCTTAAGAGATTCAACAAAGAAGAACATCAGTAATTTTCTACCTAGTTTATAACTACAAATGTGGAACTGGCCTGCCTCCAGTCTCTTCTGGGTGTGCTCCTGTTTTTTAACCACTGTAAGACACAAGTGTTGTGCCTCACTCCCAAGTCTGAATTATGGGGTGTGATTTTCTAGACAAAAACAATGCACGTAATGTTCCTCTCCCCTAGTGCTGCGGTTCCTTCTGCACAGTACTGACAAACAAGGCATAATATTCTACTCAACCACATATTGGTAATTCCTACAGCACAGACACTCCGATTGTTTTACACTGAAGATAATGAAAGTCAACCAAGCAGAAACATTTTAAGCCTCAGAGCCTTTATGCACAAGGCCGAGCTGCATCCGAGATCACACTGTCATGGAGCAGTCTCTAGTTGCATGGTGTTGGTTCCTATTTATGACATGCTACGTTATAATTTAAGAACAAGCAGATTTAAGATTCAGCTAAGACTATATTACTTTTCATCTCAGACACACCATGTTTTGGAAGAATCTATTTCTGCTCAAGCAGTCACATATGTGCAATGACTGTGCCACCGGTTCCACTTCCTCAGATCAGAAGCAAATATCACCACTGGTGGAGGAAATGTTACCAAAATCTCAACGAACTCTGATGCCTCCATCGCTGTGAGGGAGGAAACCTTTGGCTGAGAAATGCATTAGTTCTGGTGCCCCTTTGTAGAAGATAAAAAAGATAGTAAAAGCCGAGACAAGTGGATGTGCCTATCCCCTTCTTCAAAGTGGTTATTCCTAAAGAATTTTCTTCCAAGGGAGAATCTATAAGTGGGTCTTGTTGGCCTGCTCATAGTCAGAATAATAAACTCAGGCAGAACCCTCAGCTCTCCTTTAACAGCTGCCCCACTCGCTCCTCCAGCTGACAGTGACAAATCACCTCAAAGTGTATCACCCAGAAGAGGCAGACACGCGTACTTCAAATTTCAACCATACTTAGCACAAACTCAATGGGTTTAAGAAATGGGTAAATCATATCCAGAAGAATATGTTCATTAGCATTCATTTTACTGAGCAAGCAAAGTATTCCTTTCTTATAGTAATCTAGATTACATTTTATGTAGCCATGAATGATGTCCTATTACCTTTTATTTTAACTTCTTCAGGAAATGTAGCTACTGAATGTTTTATCATTGACTTTTAGCAGCAGGTATATCCTTTGAAGGCAAGCCATGCAAGGCCTACCTTAAAATAAAAACAGCAACAGAGGAATCTTGAGTGTATAAGGGATGTAGGTCACTATCAGTATCAAAAATTTAATAAACACAAATGACAGTGTTGTACATCAGGTTCTTTTTGCCACTTCTGTATTATAGCAACCACATGAAATCCCCAAGCTATCAAAGTGATATCAAAGAAATGTAAACTGTCATAAATACTGACGCTTGGTAGTTTCTCAATTCCTACTGATCACATTCAAACAAAGATCAAGACAGCTGAAAAGACTGATACTAATTTTGCAAGCTACTTCATGCACACAGCTTGTAGCTTCAGACACAGGAGCTCTAGGCAGATGAATGATCTGTGCTTGTGGAGCATTTTGCATGACAGGTCCTTTCTCAGGAGAATTTGGACTAATTGCACTGACAAGTGGAAACTGGTTACTTGTGATTTTAAATTATCTAGGAAGCAGGCAGATTACACTGTCTCCCAGAGTGGTTCCCTAGAGCAAACACTAAATTGTGGAATAGCTTCCTTCTAGCATTTAAAACTTGTATAATTGCAGACTATTCTCAGAGGCCTCTCAAAGGCCCTACAAAAATGTTTTCTAGCTGCACAGTTTAGAAACTCACAAATAAATGCAACAGTATTCCAAAAATTTGCATCTACTTTAATCCCCTATTTATCTGTCATTTTGTTTAGCTACCACTTTACTAGAGAATGAAATAGCAGGAAGCTGAGTAATTTTGGTTGTCATTAAAGTGTTGTATATAACAAGAAAATTCAGAGTAAGGCATTCTCAACAGAAGCTTGAGGAACGTACATCTTCATGCCCAGTAGGACTAATATTTCAGTTTCTTCCCAGAAATAGTGGAATGTTTCTTGCATATAAATCCCCAAATACTTTTTAAATTTTACAGGTAAAAAGCATTATTTCATACAACATTTTTAAAAGCACTGGTTTGGTATTTCCTTCCATTTTGTCTACTACAGGATTATGAATGTGGAAGGAAGCAGTTCAAAGAAAATAATGACATACACAAGACACATACTTCCGTAAACTGAATTAAATAGCTTTTGTTTCAAACACCATCTAGAAACACTGTATAGATGTATATGAAATATACGCATCATGGTAGGTAGTTATTCATCCCCATATTTTTGCCTGCCAGCATTACTGCAAATAACACGGTTTCCTTGACATGCCTTATGGAACAGTTTATTATTTTCATAAGTAGTCACATGCATTGAAGGTAGAACCACCAGCAGTGCATTTGGCACCCCAAAGCAGAACCAGAGAGGCCAAGCTTACGAAATCTGTCCTGCTGAATGACAAGTTAGCTGGTGTATGAAATGACAGATCTCAGCTGTAATAAGGGAGCGCATTGACCTAAGACACTTCTTCTGGAGCTGTTTCTGCTTCCTGAGTGGATTTCTCTTCAGGCTTGCCATCGCGGACAGGAGATGCACTACAGCTGGGCTTGTTGCTGTCATGAGCGCTGTGACTGCTGGCACTGCCGAGACGAGTTGATGCCACAACAGCTTTTACTGCAGCCTGAGAAAGACAGGATCAAACAAGCATTCCTTAAAGGATACAATCTGCCAGCATTACAGCTACAGAATCAGAGCTGCAGTAGCCACAGCATCACGGTGCTGGGAATACCATGCTGCTTGTTCTTCAGCAAAACTTCATCTAGATACCTCCAGGTCAGCTTTAGAAGGCTATTTGAAGTATGTGACTGCGGTTTAAAAGAGCTGCTTTTATAATGTTACAAAGTTGTCCAACATGAATATAAATTTTATTTCACCTGCATACACAGCATTATTTTTAAAACCGCGTCAGACCTCCTGCACTGAAGTTAGATGACAAAAACAAAGCTCTTTTCCATTGTAATAATTATTATCATTGATGTATTACTTTATTATCATTGATTACATAAGGGACACACATATCTACATATACACACACATATATTCATACAGACATATATACGAGGACCGCTCTGAAAGTAATGTCTCTGGTATAAGGGTGAAGGTGACAACTTCCTGGATTGTATCATTACTGGTGATGAGACGTAGTGTCACCACTATGAGCCAGAGTCAAAGCAGAAGGCTATGGAATGGTGACATATGAATTCCCCATTAACGAAGAAATTCAAGACGCAGCCCTCAGAGGCTAAAGTGATTTGTATTGTCTTTTGGGATAGGAAAGCGGTGATCCATCTGAATTTCCTGGAACCTGGAGAAACCATCAACTCTGACCGCCACATCACAACACAGACTAAGCCAGGCATGTCTAAGCAGTGGCCTGCGGGCTGCATGCATTTCAACACGGCTTGCAATGTGGCCTGCCACTGGTGGTGACTCTTCCCTGTCAAGTGCCCAGATATGCATCCATTGCTCCCAACAACCAAGCAGTGGTGTGCGATCTGCACTGTTGGGGCTGATACGAGGTCACAAGGATGCTGCAATGCAACACTAACTCAAATTACGGCAAACAACTGTATACACTGTAATACATTAGCTGAACACTGTTCTGTGGATAGGAAAAAACATGCTGCCGTGCATGTTGTTTTCATACAGGAATTTGAGAACAGGCTTCAACACTGGGAAAAAAAAATCATTTTATGTTTGCAACTCCATTTTCAGTTGATATGAATACATTACCTGCATGTTTAATAATGCAGTGTATGAAGTTGGAATTGGATATTCAACTCAAAAATGTGATGTCTTTTTACCAGACTTTTATAAGACATTTCTTACCAGAGATAACTGTCCCTTGCTTCACAGTCGTGCCCATTTCATATAACCACTTTAGGCGATATGGACACTAGTGATCAACTATTGTCAAAGATAAAGTATAGGAAAAGTAAAATTTCATCAATAATCTCTGACAAGCACCTTGAGAGCTCACTAAAAACTGCAGCCACTGTTATTGAACCAGACTGATGCACTAGTTCACAAAAACACAGTCACATATCCCACTGGTTTTATGTTTTTGTTGCTCTCTAGTATATATTTTACAAGGACTGGTCTGAATGTAACACCTCCTATTTGTTTTATTTTGGCCGATATCAGAGGTAGATGTTGGTGGTGTGGCAGTAGAGGCTGAACCTGCCCACACATATTCTGTTCCATTTTGCTGCTGCGTGACAGATGACAGCAGAGGGACAATCTGACCAAATGGTGTCTGACATGGAATTGTGGATGAAGCAAAGGTGTATCATTGAATTTTTCCATTAAAAAAAAAAAAAAAAAAAAAGCACCCATTGACATTCATTGATGCTTGCTGAACACGTACAGAGACCAAACAGTGGATGTGAGCACAGTGGTGTGTTACAGCAGTGGTGACACTGACAGTGGGTCACCTCCACCAGTGCATGTTTTGAAGAGTGTGGCATGAAGGCTCTTGTACACTGCTGGTGAAAATGCTAATGGTGGTGAGTATGCTGAAAAATACTGTTTTGTTGCTGAGAATTTGCTCTATCAAACTGAATTACTGTATTCATTGTACCTGTTGTAAACACACACATATAAAATAGTAAGTGTGGGGAACAGGCTCTCATACCACACTAAATGTCAAAATGTGAGGACACACATTAAGGCAGTTATCTTAGCCCTTGCTTTTATTGCCTGCAAAAAACCAAACGTATGGAAGTAAGGAGAAGAAACACTATCCTGTAAAACAACCCTAGGTATTGTTGGCCTGGCAAGCAATTTGCATATGGACCACATAAGATGTGAGTATGCATGAAGGGATGAGAAGGAATGTGTTTGTGGATGGTTTGGAGATGCAATCATACAAAAAGAAAAAAAAGAAAAAGAAAAAATCAATATGCAAATGAAAAAGCAAACTATATAAAAGTTGGCATCAATTAAGAGCCATCTAGTACAGAACATGAAGTAAAAATGCACCAATAAGTGTGGCAACAGTTTTGAAGGCGGAAGTCTAGACTTCTTAAAGGGAAATCACATGGATCCACATTAGAAAGCATTTCAGAAAACAGATTACAAACACAACAGGCCACTCAAAACAAGATCATTTTAATGTCATTTACTCTCACTAGGCATGTGGATATTTATGAAACATATTCAACACAATCTATGAAAAACCAAATAATCACTGAGAACTTTAAAATTAAGTAATAATTTAAGTACCAGATTCTGAATGTGGGATGGGACAATCCCAGCTATATATACAGGCTGTAGGACAAGAGGTGGGAGCGCAGCCTATGGAAAGGGATCTGGGTGCTCTGGCTGACAGCAAGGTGAACATGAGCCAGCAGAGTGCAGTGGCAGCCCAAAGGGCCAACCATACCATGGGGTGTGCCAGGCCCAGCACTGCCATCAGGAGAGGGGAGCGGTTGTCCGCTCTGCTCTGCACTGTGCAGCCTTACATCCAGCACTGCCTTCAGGTTGGGTGTCACAATGTAAGAAGAACATAAAACTGTTAGTGGCCAAAGAAGAATATGGGAAAGGGCATGGTGGGCAACACATGTGAGGAGCGGCAGAGGTCCCCCGGTTTGTGCAGCCCAGAACAGAGGAGCTGAGGGGAGGCTTGATGGCGGCTGCAGCTCCTCACAAGGATTAGAGGGGCAGCACTGAGCTCTGCTCTCTGTGACAGCGACAAGGCCCGAAGGAACGGCATGGAGCTATCAGGGGAGGGTCGGAGGGAGTTAGGGAATGGTTCTTCACCAGAGGGCGGTGGGCATGGAACAAGCTGCCCAGGGCAGTGGGAACAGCCTCAAACTTCGGAGTTCTGGGAACATTTGGACAGCGCTCTCAGACATAGGGTTTTGAATGTTGGGTGGTGCAGCATGGAGCCAGCAGCTGGATTCCATGATCCTTGAGGGTTCCTTCCCACTCAAGACTATTCTGTGCTTCTATGATTCTATGAATTATTCTGCAACAATGTTCCTTTATGTAAAGAAAACCTATTACTGGTGTTGTATATTGGGACAGAGAGGGTAATTTTGCATTATTTGTACATTGTTAACACAATTAAACTTTGTATTTATTAACTGGCTTACTGCTTTGTTCTTACTTTTATGGGTAGGAATTTATTATCTAAATACTTATGGCTCTTTTTATATAAATATGTTAGTATAAAAGACCAACTTTATAATAACTGCTAACTCCAGATAATTCTTATTGATTATTAGAGACTTGGTCATTTAGTCTTTGACAGAAAAGCAATGAAGAAATAACTTCACAAAAAGCAACAGCTGCTAAGCACAGAGGTATAAATTTGTTGACTTTATTGGTCTAAGTAAACTAGGCAGCTGGTGATCAAAAGTGCAAAAATAAGTAGAGAATCAATACCAAGTGTAAAGAGAGGGCATGTTGTTCTTTGTGACCTCCTGGGAAGAGAATGTAACAGCTCACTCATAAATAATTAATTTTACTTCTCTTTTCAGTGCTCTTAAACCATTTTGTTATAACAAGATCACATGACTTCTTTGGTGAATACACAGCAATCCCGCTCTTAGACTACAGAAATCTTTTAGAAGAGAACAGTGTTAATACATACATCACCAGTTCTGCATGTGCAAAGTATCACTGTGAATTATATCTCCTGTGTCCTAAATGACAAAAAATTTTCTTTGCTCTTTGTCACAGTTCTATAATAAAACTTAAAAAAAAATGAATAAAAAGAAAATTAAGGGTCATTTCTCCGTGAATTTAATTTTGCATGGGGTTATAAAATTCACAGACAAGATGCTTTCTACTCTTATTCCACAGGGCTACAATGGCAGCCTCACTCTAGCTGATGAGAATTATTCCTGTGCTAAAGCCATCTTGGAAGTCTTTTCTAAGCAGATACAAATCTTGAACAACTGAAGAAGGGACAAGGGGAAAAGGAAGTTTCTTGATGTTATATCAGTTAGGTGCTCAATCACCCGCTATTTACACATAATAAATTTTTTCCTCTCTCCTCTCATGGTAGATAAATAGATTAGATAGTAAAGGAGCAGTCTGATGACTCAGAATTCCCATTGCAGATCTTAGAAGCATTCTTGGTTTACAGTATCTAATTTTCAGATAAATAAGATAAATTGTTCAGATAAACAATTGCTTTCACAGATATTTGTAAATGTTTGGTTTTGGCCTGTTAATCACAGCCCAGCACCTTGTATAAAGTGTTCAAAATGCTGGCTCTATCATAATGCCATGAGTTAAATTCCTGCTTTGCATTGATAGATGTAGGAAATGTAGGTGGCTTACCTATCAAAAGCTTCTACGGTAGACTACATACTTCCCATATTTATGGATGCATATCTCATGAAAACACTACTCAGAATTTTTTTCTTTCGTGTCAGCACTCCAAGCATGCAGCAAGCAGTACTAAACAAGACAGACCAATGGATGGAAGAATTGGATGGATGGATAGATGGATGGATGGAAAGATGCATGGAGGGGAGGGAGGCAGGAAAGAAGGAAATGATTTGGGGAAAGATGTTTATATTCTCAGCAGTTTTGTTTGTGTAGAGTTTTCAATCAAATCTCATTTTTATTTGTCTGGCTGCAGATACTGACTAAATAATTTTTGTAATTTTTGACTTTTCCACCTACATCAGATATTTTATATAAAAAACTCCAACATGTCTACATGACATTGTCCTGGAAAGTCTACTAATTTTATTGCACACTTTCAAAGCCAAAACAGAGACTGAGTCCAGAAACTTGCCTTAAGTTTACGCCGGGCATTGAATTCTTGAAGCTTCTTTTGTGCGTTGTCCATGTGTGCAAAATTTGCTGCTTTTCCTGTGACCCATGGATGCTGCAAAGCCTGTAGAGTGGTGAGGCGCTTCTTGGGATCTAAAACAATTAACTTTTTAACCTGCAACACAAAGACAAAATATAGTAGACTGTTAACCTTATTCCATGTGCAAACTTGCACCATGCAATCACTACCAGATACGTAAAAAATCAAGTGCTTCATTCAGTCACTATATGACCTTTTGTAAACATGAACTAGAAAGTATTGTGTAAGTATTTCTTTTGTAGTCCTCTCTGAAGCTAATGCTATCCATGCTATTGCTTCTGCTGCTGTTACCAGGAGAGCTGCACATCTACAAATGCAAGAGTAGGAAACTTTTGGGAAGAAAGCACTGTAGACATACCTCTGGAATGAAGATGGTGCAGACTGCTGGGTGCAAAGTGTGTCCTGTCAAGCTGCACTTGGTGGGGTTTTCTGCATGTTTTGGAAAAGTGATTTTATTTTATTTTTTTTAAGGATGAGGATGGAGTAAAGTAGTGTAAGGACAGTATTCAGCAGCAATACATTGATGCAGGTTTCCTTCCCACATACATTCTAAGATGAGAATTGCAAGTGACAGCACAGGGCTCCACTGCTGCTTCAAGCCCACGTGTGAAAGGTGGATTTACTTTAGGTTCTCTGAAATTTCCTCACAAAGAGCTTTTAAACAGTAGCCTGACAGTGCCTGACACATGGGCAAGGGAGTGGCTGTGCTGTGAGTCCATAGAAAAGGTAAAGCTAAGCAAATCACTGGAACTAAACACACCAGAACTGCCTAAGGCATGAGTTTTGAGAGACCCAGCCTTCATCCTTATCTGAAACATGCTACACAGTGTTCAAAAATGAAACTCTGAGCTTTACTATTGCAAAATGGTAGAGACCAGTTTGGACCAAAGCTCTTTGCATACAAAAAACACATTGTTTTGCTGCAGGCTGCTGTCTGTCTGACTTTTGATGACAAAAAGGCAGTAAATGGTGCTTTCTTGAGCATATGAAATCTTCAAATCTAATTAAAAAATACTTTGAATTTCTACAATAGCTTTCATTTGAGGCATCCTGAAATACTTAACAAACACACCAGTGCAAGCATTTTTATGATACTGTTCGTATAAGTAAAACAGAATTGGGAATTTATATCTTCAAAGTCAATGAAATAACTGAACTGAGAAAGTAACCAAATAAGTATAATGCAAAAGATTCTGCACTCTCATTTTTGTTTTACTTACTAAATCCTTGGCGTTCAGAGACACATCATCCCACCAGGGGGACACAAAGTCATATTCACAGTTCAGGGTTCTCTTATATATGTACTGATCTCCCCTTTCATCATAAAACGGTTCAAAGCCACAAAGTCTGCAAAGACAAAAAAGAGATAAGTTTATCAAACATTACTTGGTCTTATGCTGCTAGAAATTGCTCCTGATTGATCTTTCCCATCTTTAAGACCTACCCCGCACTTTGGGAAACCAGGCCAGGATGCATACAACAGAGCAAACCAAAGTGACGTTATAAGCATTCACAGGCACTAGCAAAGGCTGATCAAACTGAGTATTTTTCATTGTCAGATATCTGTGATTGGAGCTATTAATACAGTGACTTAACATAAAAGTAGCTATAAAATGTCAGACCAAAGCTTATTTAAGCCTTTCAGCCTCCGACTAGCTTAAATCAAGTCAAGTCTAGTGAACAGTAGAAGAACTGTAGCTCAGGATTCAACTTCCATGGATCTTTAATCTCTTGAGTTTTTCCAGTCACTTTTTGAGCTAGCTGAACATGAGCCAGAAGTGCGCCCAGGTGGCTAAGAAAGCCAAAGGCATCCTGGCTTGTATCAGAAATACAGCAGTAAGAGGGAGGTGATCATTCCCCACTGGTGAGGGTGCATCTCAAATATTGTGTTCAGTTTTTGGCCCCTCACTACAAGAAAGATATCGAGGCCCTGAAGCATGTCCAAAGAAGGGCACTGGAGCTGTGAAGAGTCTGGGGCACAAGTCTTTTGGGGAGCAGCTGAGAGAACTGGGATTGTTTAGTCTGCAGAAGAGGAGGCTCAGGTGAGACCTTATTGCTCTCTACAACTGCCTGATAGGAGGTTGTATTTAGGTGGGGATTGGACTTTTTTCTCAGGTAACAGTGATAGGACGAGAGGCAATTGCCTCAAGTTGTGCCAGGGGAGGTTGAGGCTGGATATTAGGAAAAATTCTTCTCAGAAAGAGTGCTGAAGTATTGGAACGGGCAGCCCAGGGATGTGGTGGAGTCACTGTTCCTGGAGGTGCTCAAGAAATGTGTAGATGGGGCACTGATGGACATGGTTTGTGGGCATGGTGATAATGTTTTTTAATGGTTGAACTTGATTATCTTGGAGGTTTTTTCCAAACTTAATAATCCTGTGATTCTATCCTGTGGCCAAGCACATCAGGGCCATCTTCACTTCTTGGTTGAAATATCCCACTGAGCACTTTCATTCAATGACCTCCACACTTGTTCTCAAGAAAAACTGCAAAAAGCTATCTCCATTTACCTTCTATATGCCAGTAAGCTCCTTCTTGCATCTATTCCTTCTGCTGATCTCTGGCTGAAAGCACTTAAATTATTTAGTTACTCCTCAAACTGAAGCCTTTCCTCTTTCCTGCCCTCCTTTTGAGTCTTCTTCAATGTTTTTTAAAGAGTATGCAAATGCTGTTCAGCAAGCACACTCTGTTGAGTTTCTTATTATCATAAATATGCTTTCTATTTTGATTTCAATTTCTTTCCTAATAATTCCTGACCTTGGACCAGCTTGTCTGGATTGTTTACAAACAATCTTACAAGAAAGTTAGTATGTTCAGAGAGTAATTATCAGAATCCCTGCATCTCCTCCCTGATAGAAAAGAATTAGCAGCAGTCCCTCAATTTGCCTGTGAAGTTATAAGTTTTTATCTATCGTTTTGACTGTTACCACTGTACATGCTTTCATTCTATCACCCAGATATTCGGTAATGTAAAATCCTTTGGCAGTTTTTCATTATCAGCTCTCATCTTTACTTCAGCATTATAAAGAAGTTTTGCAATGTTACTAATGAGGCATTTATGAAGATACTGAACAACAGATCCTGACAGACCCTCACTGTTGATCCCAGGGAAAGCAAAGTGATAGAAATAGTTCCTACTTATAGAATGGCATTTTTGTGCTTTTCTTCACCTCAATCATGCCTCCACAAATAATCAGATGTTTCAAAGTGAATTTCCTTTTCAGCCAGTAAGTTTTCTGAGCTAAACAAAAGTTCTATCCACTACTTTGTCCCTGGAAAATGCAACAAGCAACAAGATGATGATAGGAAAATAACAGGAAACTGCAAAACAACAAATTGACAAAAATCTAGGAAATGGTAACCTTACATTTTAACTTGGTTTTTTTTTTTTTTTTCTTTGTTTGTTTGTTTGTTTGTTTTATTTTTAAAGTTGATCAGTGTGCTTACTGTCCTGAAAAAGGAGACAGATGTTCAAGGAACAAATGGGTTTTTTTGAGAGTGGTGTTCAGCCTGAACAGCTGTATTACTGCACTGATGCAGAGGAAAAATTCTCCACCGTAAGTACATTCTGGATGTCTTACTCATTTCCATGTTTGACAGAGATGGGTTACAGCATAAGGATTTAGTCTACAGATACAGGAGTAAAGTAACTGGGAGCCAGCCATGGTCATCCTTCCCCTTCCCTTCCATTTGCCTTTCTCAGAACCATATCTGAGCTTTTTTCAGGTTGGCTCCTTTCCCAAAGGAGTATCTCCATGATTACAGCTGTCGGACCACTAATAGTTCAGCCAAAATTAGCTTCTGGTTACCAGGTAACTGATTACATACAGTGAAACAGTACTTAAAGCTTGCTCTGACTGTGTTGGAAGCCTTTAAAGTGAATCTTTATTTACATCTAAAAATATTTTCATCATAATTCACTACTATTGCCTACAGTAGTCTAATTACCAATTCCTACAGATACACTTCTGCTTCTCAAAAAATCTCCATTTCATTAGGCAGATCATTTGCTACATGTCATATTATGGCAGTAGAACTATAGATTTGGTTTCAAAGTAGATAAATTAAGCCAGGTGAAATCCAGCATGGTGCTCTTGATTTCATTTATACCAGGATTATGCTGATTCATTTTAAATCATTTACCAACACAATAAAGAAAAGACAGTGTAACAAGGCTCAAAATCAATTAGAATTTACCAGACAGAGCTTTGTGTTCTTTTAAGACTGCTGGTAAAAAAAAACAACACACCTTTACCCATGCAATCCATGCAACCCTGACTATATGCAAAGCTTACATATTTGTTGACTGCTATGTTGCAAATGCACAGTGTTATTCCTAACCTACTACTGGAATACAAAAGGATTGCTCCTCCTTGCTGCTAAAATTATAAATGTGGCTTCCCTGGAATTCTGAAATCAGGAGTAACTGTTCTGTCAAGTATGGGTCAAAAGTTGTTTTAATCACCTCGTAAGTAAAGTCTGTATTGGTGAGAAGACAGAGGTTTATACACTCATTTTCTATATAGCAAGGTAGTTAACTCTTATGTCTGCTCTACTTTAGGGGAACAGACAACCACATATTTTTGGACTGTGTGTATTCGCATTCCTCCTGCTAAAATATGAGGCTGGGACATGCAACATTGTCCTTTAGGCTGCAGGATTAATGAATTAGGTATTATGAAGGTGCCTTTCTGGTCTTAGCTTCTAAACATTCAGAAATGTTGATCTACAAAGCTTTACACTAACTGGAAGAGTATAGCTGTGGAATGTTACTAAAGCTAAATGGAAGAGGCAGTCAAGCGCAACACAATACTACCCTTCTTTGTCTGGCCTACTCCTGTAGGTCAAGTAGGACTTTGACGGGTAAGTATGAGGAGAGGACCAGGAGGAAGAAGCAGAGGATTACCAGCTCTGTTTGTGTCACACAGCAGGAGCTCATATGCTTGTTTACACCAGTGCAGACATTTAATGAGGCTTGGGAGCATGCCCTGAACAGCTGGAAGATCTAGAAAGGCTGTGCATAGCAAATAGCACTCCACATAGTATAACAGAAATCTGCTATATGATCTCAGTTGGAGCCTGACTACACCTGAAAGCAAGCTCTGCTTAAAGAAGGCTCTCAGTTTCAAGCACAAAACCTATTCATCAATCATTCAATAATCAGGCGAGCCCATGTCTTAATTCATACACCCTTGCAGAGGAAAAGCACCTCTCCCACCTCAGAGACAGCCATGATTACATCTTACATCTCATATCTCTGCCAAGTGTAGGCCATTAGAGCTGATGAGAAATGGTCGATTGGACAAATGAAGCACTCTCCCACCAAACTCAACCCTGAGCCTGAAATGAACCCATGTGGCCACATTGTAGGATGACAGCAGGGACTGTGCACAGCAACCCTGCACAGCTCTGGGGAAGACACTTCAATTTTTACACAAATAAACTGTATGAGCTGAAATAAAAGTGGGAATGACAACTATGTTGGCACTATTAGGACACTGGGTATACAGAACAGGCAGTATTTGAGATTTAAGACAGACCTTGAGACAAAGATTCACATTTAAAAAGAGCAGATAATAAAACTGTAACAAAAAATGACAAGGATGGAAAGCATGGCCTCCAAAACTCATCATTAAGACATGCATGCATTTCCTGACATATTAGAGAAATACTATAGCTTATTATTTATAGGACAGAAGAGAGCCATTAATTATTTGAAGCTTATGGACAGAGGATGTTTTCTATTATTTCCATCAGAGTGTTTATATACCCTTAAGTCTAATTTTTGTATAAATCCTAGAAAATATATTTCCAAAAGGCAGAAAGAAAAATAATTGTATTATTATGCACTGTACTTGTGAGACAATTAGTAAGGCCTAGAAGGGGAAAGAAAATGGGCCTAAATATAGAAGACCTTCTCTATTTTTAATGTGTATGTGCAAAATCCCATTTTTCTCCTATAAAAGGCATTCAGCAAGCATCATATACAACTACACAAGCCAGCTTAGCATCTGTGTTGCCAAGGGAATAAATGAAGTTATTTATTCTCCCATGAAGAGAAGTGCCAATACAAAAGACATAATTTTCCCTTATCAAAGATCTTCATTTGAAAGATTCCACTGATAGAATAACATAATTGCAATACTTAGCAATTGAAATGGGACTAGCCATATTAAAATACAGCCATAAATGCTTACCTCTAGATGCAACTGTTTGAAAATGTTGGTCTACATGTGCAGTTTCAGCTGTTTCTGTATGGCCAGCATTGCTCACAGATCACAGCTGAATCTCTGGATATTTAGTAAGACACAGAACACTTCTTCTCAACACTAATCATTTAACCAATCAGACTGTTGCAAAGACATAGTCCGGGGCTGTCCACTGCTTCCTGACTAAAATGGGGCTGGATCTGAGACTGCAGAGGCACGGCAGCATCAGTGGCTGACACAGAGGAATGTTTCTTTGAGAATGTTCAGGGGCACTGTAAAGCTACTGCATGCACCTTAGCTTCTGTGTGCCCCATCTGTAGTTGAGAAGCTACTTAAAATTATGGTACATTTTACAGTCTGTATGAATGAGAAAAAAATGTACACATTCTGACATTTATATCTCTTTTTTTTCTTCTGCTTTCAGCAACTTGACTGCTTTTCATTCACATTAGTAGTACAGTTCTGCACAGACCTTGCTTCTTTTCAAGATGAAATATTATATTCATCAAATATTTAATCTGAATATTTTGCCGTGCTCCTTTAGCATCTGACTTTCTTAAATAACTTTATAAATATCGTAACTCGAGTTCAGCATCTCTTTGCTTTCCAGCAGCATAGCTCACATTTACTGCTCATACATAATGCTCATACACAAAGCCATAGGTGATGTTTTTTAAAACAAAGGAGGCAGCTACATACCACCCTGCAACAACATCTGCACTTACAGAATGTAGGTGATGATCCCTAGAGACCACATGTCCACTTCAGGGCCATAGGCACATCCTCGTAGTATCTCTGGTGCTGCAGATGATAAAAGTCTTGTCAATAAGACGAAATTCTAATCCAGAAACTACAGTCACAAAACTCACCAGTATAAACTCAGTGCATATCTACAAGCATCTTTGAAACAAGGTCTACTCCTTTATGTTCTTAGGCAGATGATTCCCTCCACTGAGCATAAAGAAAGAGAAGACATGTCCAAGCACTGATAGAATAAAGTGCAAAGTGAAAGGTGAACTTCAGAGTCAAATAGCTTTTTGGATTTAGATCAGCAAAAGTAAAAGGGATAGCCACACAGCACTGGAGCTGCAAGGTGACAAAGGACGTAGCATTCTTACTTTGGTATTTTATTTATTTACTTGGTACTTTGAATTTTATTTCTGAAATTTTAATTGTATGAATATATCTGAAGTTTATCTGAAACACCGAAACACGTATACTTTATTCCACTCTACCATTCTCATCACATCCCAGTATTACTTAATTCCTCTCCTCCTTCCTTCCTTAGTCCTTCATTTTGATTTTTCTCATCTGTGGTTCTGTACTTCAGTTCAGCTTGTCTACTCTACTGCATTACAAGGAAATTGAGGACCATGTCCCTCTGCCTTCAGATGAGGGACTACAAGTATGGCCACCTCAGACATGGGTCTTTCCTTAATTTCCTGTAAAGGAGTTCAGCCCTAAGAAAAGACAAGAGCAATTCAGGCAATCGCTCTTGCTGCAGGGCAAACATTATACCTCTGTGCAGCAACGTTCCTGCAGAGCAACACTCCCCAAAGCATGACCTTAGTCTCCTGCCTCCCTGATGGCCTCTGGGCAGCTTGCTCAGACTTCTTCAACCTATCTGAAAGATCTACCATGCCAGAAACATACCAAGCATTTTTACAGATAATTAGTATAGAAGGCAAAGTACATTAATCACCAGGTTTTGCTATATAGAGCTTTCACACCTGGGAGCTGGACAAATGCTTGCTACTGTATGCACAGACTTTCCCTGCCTCATTGTTCTATCAGGGAAACTGGTCAACAGAGAGGGGATGTTTTTGTGGAGGAATGCCAGATCCCAACTGATCTGAACCCAGATTGTAGCTAACAGAAAAACCTGGAGGCAAAGCAGCCAATGGCCTTGAAGAAAGAGATGCAGAGGAACCAGAAAAAGAGATGTTACCTAATGCTCCCTCTGCCATATTTGCTAATGTCACGAGGGGCGCTATGAGCTGCGATTCTGTGATTCTGTGATTCTCAGCAAGACAAGACAGTTTTCAGGTTTATTGGCCGATACTGTTCTTCTAGAGGAAACAATGTTTCTAGTAATATCTTCTTGCTCCGGATAAGGAAGAAGACCTCCAGTCCTTCTTCTCATTTTCTGCTCCTTCCACCAATACACTGTAAAATGACCACAAAACAGACCAAAAACCTATATGTTCAGGTCTGCCTTGCTGTCTGGACTATGATTACACAGTTATATGATTTCTCTGTAAAGTTTGCTTGTGGAAAATGGATGCACTGATTTATTGCTGTTATTTTAGATGTTGGCAGTAACAGACTGTCCATGAATCACTGTCTATGTTATGTTGTGTTCTTTTCTGTGCTACTGTAAACAATCACCTACGCCCTTCTTCTTAAGTTCGCTCAAAGGACAATATCTCAGCAAGTTAAGTTCTTTGTGTCCATCTTCTTGTTTCCAGTTTTCTGTATTACTTTGCTTGTTGCAGGCCCTGTGGGATGCTAAGTCTTGATTCCAAAATATCCAGGCTCCAAGTGTATGTTTTCCTTGCTGTGTCCTTTCAGGAGAAACAGCTGATGGGAGGGCGGGCAGGATGTGGGATTTGGCAGCCTGAGACTATCAATTATTCATAGTTTCATTTGGCATTTCAACAGTATTCCTTTTGGGTTTCTTTCACTTCTGGAAAGTAATACTTGATTATCTTCCAAGCACCAGGAATCCTGCATGGTCAGTTAACTCAGATCATAAAGCAAGGACTGCAGGTCCATGTCTGCAGGAACAAAGCTCCTTTCACGCCTTCTCAGCACAGACTTTCTGTCTCACCTCTCTCACCAACCATCTCTACTCTGACGGCTCTTTTGTGCGTAAAAGCCTCGTCATATTTTTAACAATACATAAAGACAGGCATTAAAAGGCCTAAATAATAACTAGAGTTTTATGGCATTTGTAGTCTAACAGCAGTGAAAGAAAACAACAAGACTCAGAGCACAGTCTTATGACACTAAGTAGATAGGAATTCAGTGCTTCTCTAAAGCATGCCTGGCACCTGTGTGTACTTGGCAGACTAAGACATACAAGCCAACAGACAATCACATTATCAGCTGGCCTACAAGCTCATTAATCTCATGGTCTTCTCCAGTGTCTTCTAGCCTTTGCTTCTACAATTGAGAAGGCAAATATCAAGTCTTTAGTTTCCACCCAGCCTGGCTCAGCCCTGTCCTAAACCACCTGATATGCTTACCTGCCAGTACACCCCTAGGAAGCTGCATTCATGAACAAGAGTTCACTAAGAATGACAGAAATTAGTTTCTCCATGAGATAACATGGATTGTTAGAAGAGAGTGTCCACCATGGCAAGCATAGCAAGCTTGCTCTGGGCTAAACAAGATCACCACTATCCTTGGCTATCAGCTTGTTTCCTGACACAAGAGTGCCTAGCAGCGAAAGGTAAGCAGACCGCAAAGGTGACTGCAAAACTCTTTTTCATGAGGGTCTTTTTCTTTTGCATGTTTTGACAATTAAGGATCCTCTTTTGATGCATTTTCTGGCTCGAGGAGTCCAGGACAGCTTCTCCTCCAGGTATCCACAAGGTGGTTGTTACTTGCTCTGACAGAAAATGTGCGCTTACGACAGCTGTACTGGGAGCCTGGCAGCATGCATGGTATGCCCCAGAGAAAGCTGCTGGACAGTCTGTGAGGCTCCTTTCAGCACTGATACTGCATGCATTATTATACTGTATTGTATTATAACATAACATAACATAACATAACATAACATAACATAACATAACATAACATAATAACATAACATTACATTACATTACATTACATTACATTACATTAACAATTATATCAACTATATAGGTCCCGCCCTGGCACAATCTAAGTAAAACTGCATTTAAAACCATATATTATTTGCTTAAATGGTTTGGGATTAGGGGGTTAAATTATGAGCTTACTGTAAGGGATAATTTGATTTCCTCTGCATTAAAAAACTATTATTTAAGATAAATTCACCATAATTAATATTCAAATATCTGTAACCTCCTCTATATTTTTAGTGTTTTCCATTATGCCTTGCATTGTTCAAATTTCTGGAGATGTTTCTCAAGTATTAAATCAGAATGTCAGTATTTTTATGATGGTTGGACTTATTTCCGTGCAAGTAATGAACTCGCACTGTAACGTATGTTTTGATTAAGCTTCAGTATTGGAGAATGTATATTTAGAAAAGTTGGACACGGCCCCAATTCTGAATTTCAGTTTTCTATTTACTTCTGCTTTTTAGATTCTGTTTGAATTTTGACTTTGGGAAGAAAAATTTCACCTTGGAAAGAAAAAATGTAACGTTCTCACATTAAGTCCAGTAAACTGTAAACAACAAAACAACATACCGCAGTACCCTGGAGTTCCACAAACTGTCTTCATGGTCACCTGATCTTCCACAATCTTGGAAAGTCCAAAATCAGCTGTTAAGATTTTTTAGAAATATTAGTGTTTTTACTTCCTTGTAAAATAACTATTGTTACATTGCATATGTAGTTAAATGAGCAACTATGCATTAAATGTACAGTACTGTCATTTCAAGAAATGATGGTCAGTTTAAGGAATCTACCCAGACTGCAGTACAGAAGCAAAAAACTGTACAAATGAGTATTCTTGGTTGATGCAAATGTAGCTTGTTTATCCTGCATATAGATATAGGACTGCATATAGACAATATAGTGAGATGCCTGAGGGTATAAAATCAGTGATACAGAAACTTGTGTTAGGTATATATTCAGCTTTCACTTTGTGAGTAATTCAATAAAGTAACAGAACAATTTTTGTCTTAAAAAATCATACAGTGGTGATTTCTTGGACAATTCTGGTAATGAGAATCTGGCCTTAAAAATGCAAAATAAAAGTATTTGTGTCTCGTTACAGTGAATATAAAAATGCACATTTTGATCAGGATAAAAGTAATTCATATTTTATTCTATAAACTTATAGTTAGTGTTCACTCATCCCTAAAACGTTCATCATTTATGTATTATAATTGATCTAAGCAGTAATATATTTTACAAATACTGCCATTCACTGTAAAACAGATCTACCTTTAATCAAGGCAATAACCTTAATCAAAAGATAAAGAACTACTCAATTTAAGAACAAAATACAACATACTGTCATTCCACCCCGCACTGCTGTAGGAGGTGCAAGACATACAGTATCTATACAATAAACTGTGCATAGCGCTGGGTTTGTCACACAGAGGGTATAATTTTGAAAACATGCCCTTATTATTCCAAAGTAGCCTACTTTCTATTTTTCTTAAACTTTGTAGGTTTTTAACGTCAGTAAGGTATAGGTAGCAGCTATGTCTTCGTGTTTCACATAGAAAATCTTGCTTAGGAGAGATAAATGTAGCATTAGACCTAAGCCTAGCTGCTTTCTCAGGATGATGATTCCTGCCATCTCTTGAAACTGACTGAGCTGAGCTAGTTAAGTGGAGCTATGTTTTCAGCAGAGCAGCTGTACTTTCTTCTCACCTCAGTTCTATCTAATTTGTGATTCACTGATATGGCAGCGCCTTTGGATCAGGCTGGCATCTGAGGCAGGAAAGGGAAGGAGGGCTGAGGATAGAGGTGAGCATGCTGCTTTTCTGAGGACAAGTACTCCAGAAGCCCATACTACTAGCCATCAAACCACAGCTGCTGGGTACTGCATTAAACTATTACATGTAACAGTGGTTCAGAGCCATGAGAAAATGTAAACGAAGATACTATCATCCCCAGATGCAACGGTTTCCTAGAAATGTGTAAGAAGTTACTTAAAAATAGTTCTTGGAAAACTGGCTTCTTAAACCTGTGATGAACACCAGAATAATGAATATCACTCACTCCTCACATGCTCACCTGCTCCCTGGCAAAGGAGCACAAAGTAGTACTTCCAAACAGACCGGAAGCACTGAATATCTGGAATATCATTTGCTGGAAAACAGCACATGACAGAGCTCTTTAAGAAGATGAGAGCAGGAGCCTTTGGGTTTTTGTTCTTTTAGAACACACAAATCAGTCCTTTTCCAGCTTGATATATCTGGAATGCCACAACCCAAATCCCACCAGGGAGCACTGCACTGCTCTGTTTGTGTGAGCTAGGTCAGCAGCTGTCCATGGCTGAACACAACATGATGCCTGCCGGTCTCCTCAGAACTTCTCTTTGCTACAGGAAAAGTAGGACATGCCCAGCTTTTAGAAGTCAGTCCCTAGGCAAGCTGCTGCTGCTCCTGAGGGCACTGATGTATAATATCCTCAATCAGGAGAACCTGACCTCTCCTCCTCCTCACCCCTCCCTGCGCTGCTTCAGGGTGCCTTTCCTGTGCCCTGTATGATGAGCATTTCTTCTCATCCCACAGGTCTGCCATAAGGACATACTTGGTTTGTTTACTTTCTTCTCTTTGTCTTCTCCCTTATAATACTACTTTAGCAAAAAAAGACACAGAAGTGGTGCATACAGCTCACTCCATGATCCTTCTTGTTCCTCCTGTGCTCTTATTGTCTACAGCTTTCTGCAAGATTCAGGCTGTAAATTAACCACAATAAGAACTCACTTTTGTATTTGTTTTTAAAGCACCATGCGCTACTGTGTTTCTGAAGGAGTAATGTACTGCTCATTTGAGTATAAGCATTAGCTTAGAACAAAGTGGTGGTAAGAATTACATACTGATAGCACATACTACTGGTACTAAGGAATTAGGGAAACATCTATTTAGTGCTGTTTACCTATTTTCAGTGGTGCATCTGGTGCTGGCGTTGCATAGAGCAGATTTTCTGGCTTCAAATCACGATGCACAATCCCATTCGCATGCAGGTACTATAGAGAAAGTCAAAACATTTACCTGAGCATAAGATAGCATGGTAAAGTATGAGTTAACACGTTCCTAGTATAGCAGCAGTCCACTGACTGCTACTTGTGTGAAACAGAGTCACTTAACCAACTTCCAGCAGCTTTTTACTGCAGACCTTCTCAGTATGGGATCCTTAGAAGCATACTGAGATCGGAATAGGGAACTGCAAACTGGGAAGGCAAAGAAGGTATCATGTTCATTTGAGAAGAAAAGCTTCTCAGAAAACATTACTGTCTTTTTAATACAGAGATAACTACTAGGAAGTAATCTAACAAACGCTGACGTACAGAAGTCTGGCTCAGAGGAAGGCAGATTCTATATATTATAATATTATGAGAGATAAAAAAAACCTGTCATTCAATTAGACCGTTAGACGATCAAATAGACAACACAGACAAGAAAAGATGTAGCATGTGTCTTGTATAAACTATTAAGAACTTACAGTCCCTTGTACAAGACTTCTAGGTTTTAATTCAACACAGCTGTAGACTCTCAGGCTTCCAACTGTCTTGCTGAAACACATGCAGTACATGCAAATTCACTCATCACTGGATTCATGTAAAAATATTCCTGCCTTGCAGTAATGGAAGGAATCACTTCTGGAACATACGGCCACCTTCTACGTTGCTAGAGATGGACACTGACAGAAGGGGCAAAAATGGTAAACTAGAGAAACAAATTCTTTATTTCCTGATAAAATCTTCAGCAGAAATCTCTAAAGAGATGGAAGAATGACGCTTAAGGGTAGAATCTGTGTATCTTATTTGAAAGTCTCCTGGTCTACTTTTAGTGGAATCTTCTCTCAGCTGTGTTTTCACTGGTGGATAAAATTAGTGTGTTCATTACTATGCAGAAAACAAGCTTTTGAATATTTGTCAGGAAAGTACATTCACAGCATTGAGTTAGAGTCTGAGATGAGTTCTTGACTGTGTATCTCCTAGTTTGCAAACTGTAGTTTGCCAGTTGCCAGTGATTACATAACATTAAGAACAGATAGCTCTTTCCTTGAGCATCATTTTAGTGACATTGAGTGCTTTTTAAGTGTGTGTTTCCTACAGTCTAAGTGCTTGTCACACCTGTGTTTTCTATAGATAGGTGGCTAATTAGTAATCCACGGTAAAAACAGACAACTATTTAAGGAGGCTCATGGACTGCACTGTGCTACATCATTTACTGTGGTCACATCTGCATTGCTGAAAAAAAGCTGTGTCTAGCCTGGTACATCTTTATCTGCAAATGAAGACAATCAGCAAGGATGCTCCCAGAGTTTATGCCACTGATGCATCTGACAAACAGAGGTAAGCAAAGAGGAAGCACCTAAAAAGTGCGTCAAAAGCAATCACATCAAAATAGATAGAAAGAGGATTCTGAACTGATCTGCGTTCACATTCTGCAAATCAGTTTAGCTGACTCTGTAGGAATGAGAAGAACAGATATTCCACAATCACTGAGTGGAAAGCAGCAACTTCCAATTAATTCGTATGAAATAGCTTAGACCAAATTTGTGCAGAGAAATGTTCCAGCCAAGTTGCAGAAAGTCTTTTAGCAGGTCATTTTTTATACACAGATGTAATCTTAAAAACATTATGTGGTGTGAGGCTGAAAACATCAAAAATCTCTTCTTAGTCCATTTTTATGCAAGGGAAATTTGGGAAGCACTTCAGAAAAACTCCTTAACTTTTCCGCTGTTAAGTCCTGACAGCCTGACTCCCAGGACTCCCAAGAACTGTAACAAATGATATCCATGCATTCATTTCATGATTTGCAATGAATTTGCAGTGTGAGCTCCCTTTTCATTATATACCCATAAGAACACTTGTAAGAAAATCTCCTCCTCTATTCAGCCCACCATCTGCAAAAAATACAAGATGCAGGTGTCCAACAGATGTGAATTCCCCAAATAACCGCTTTTCAAAAGCTGCCACTACAGCACCCCCTCCTCTATGTTCCCTCCTCACAACATCCCAGCTTTCCTATCCACTCTGCCATATCTCACTTTATTTCCCCAGCATCCAAGCCCAGATTTCCTGCCCACCCTTAATACTCTCCTTACCTCCTCTGACCTCTCCATGTGGCTACATAGGTTCCTTCATGGTTGCTGAAATCTCTATCTCAGTCGTCTCTGTTTTGTCTTCTTTTTCCCACAGACTCTTTGCTTAATTTTATGCCTGGGGACAAGATCTGGTACTTGGACCAGCAAAGACCCACAGATACGCTGGCATGCCAGCCTGCTGCTGTCTCTCCCCTACTGGCAGAAGTAATGTGTGTGGATTGGGCTGCCAAGTCAGACATTTAACAGATGTCTTGTGTATCTGTGCACCTAGTGTTTCTGAAACCTAGCCTCCTGTCAAATAATGTTGAGGTTGGCCAATACGGTTACTAGTTGTGTTGTGAATTGACAGACAAAAAAGGACAGATCAAAAAAATCCTACAGTATTTGCACTAATGAAGACAGCCCATTCTTCAACAACCAAGAAGAAACAACTAGCTTCACGGAACTCCAGACTTTCAACAGGAAAGTTCTCTGACTGCAGTTCTCTAAGATGTACCTGCGTCCAAAGAGCCTTGTTACTGAATGTCTCCAATATATGCAGAAACCCTGCTTTCTTCTTTTCAGCCTAATCCATCTCTGTGCGAAGAAAAAACAACAGAGCTGGGGAAGAGAGTAGAATATAAGACTTAAAAAGAGTGGCTGGAGGAACTGGGGTACTTTTGTCTGAAGAAAAGGAGCCTAAGGAGAGAACTGATGACTCTCTATGACTACCTGAAAGGAGGTTGCAGAGAGGAGGGAGTTCATCTCTGTTTTCAGGTCACAAGTGACAGTAGGCAAAGAAACGGTCTCATGTTGCAGCAGGAGAGGTTTAGATTGGGTATCAGGAACAGTTTCTTCATGGAGAAGGGTGGTCAAGCACTGTGATGGGCTACTGAGGGTAGCAATAGAGTCCATATGCCTACAGGTATTTAGGACAGGGCATTAATAAACATGGTTTAGCAATGGGACTTGGTAGACCAGCTGGCTAGTTGGACTTTGGGCCTTGTTAGTTTTCACCAGTCCCAAAAGCCCAAGTGAAAAGCGTTCAGCAACCTTCTACTCATCATGTTGACACAGTGGCTTCTAGCATTGAAGACTATTTGATAATTACACTGTATTTTATAAAGTGAACAGTGTTCTGAATTTTACTGTGCTTTAGAAATTTTTACTGAGTTTTTTAGGGTCCATCTAGAAACAGATTAGTTAAACTAACTGTCACGGGGTTACCTGGACCAGTCTATGCCCGTGACAGGGACAGTGGGCCCATGGGCCCTCCCCCGTAGCCCCCACCTGAAAACAGGAAGGGAAAGGGAAAGAAAACAAAACAAAACAAAACAAAACAAAACAAAAGTCTAGGGAGGTAAACTTATTTTACTAACTATGATATAATACAATCTAATTGAAATTGAGACTAATAAATCAAATAAAAGTAGGAGAGAGAGAGTTATCAGAGCACCTGCCTCTTCGCCGGTCCAGGAAGAAGAAGGGCCAGAGGGACCTCCTCCGGAGGAATGATCCCATCCTCCGTGATGTGCAGGGATAGGTACCCGGATAGAGTATTAACACTTTAACTCCCAGTGCACTACATGATGTTATGATGTGGAATACTGAAAACCAAAAAATCACAAAACCGTGACACTAACATAACTCACATTGTTATAATAAATAGATATTTCAACTTATATATGCTTTATTTCTCATACATTGATTTTAATGAATGGAATTTTCCTTTATAGTGCCTCTGTGGCATAAGTTCAAAGATAACTCTTTCTGTCTTCCAGTCTATGGTACAGCTTTGGGCATTACATACTCTCATGCTACCAGAATAGTTAACCCGTGTTCTACTACTTACATGCTATGTCTCTCAGTGGTTAAACAATATGATTAAATGCAACAATCAGGGACCAAGTGTCAAGTTAGAACAGGTACTGATTCACTTAACAATCTAGGCTCTGCTGAACTACATAATTTTTCCCTCCTGTAATACAGAGATGAGACTTGAAAAACATTTTAATCCTATGGATAATTGAAGAGTTTTTAAATGCATGATGCTGTATGAACATTTAATAGAGAATGCATGTGAAATGCAGTTATAACATGAAGAGATAGTCTTCCAGTGACTGAAAAATCTTGCTTTCACTTTCTTTTGATTTTCAAAAGGCAAAATTAAGCACTGAAACAAAGTACGGGCATAGCATTTGTCTGATTGCAGCTTTGCTCATTTGCGTTAGTGAAATAAGGTGGATACAGAAAATTTAGTTTTACATTATGATGCTGTATTTCCATGGCAACATTACATGGCTATATATAGAACTAGTATGCCTTGTAACATCCACGTACTAAAATGTAAGACTTACTTATAGCAGTATTTCATCTGACTGATGGAATGTAGACAGAAGAGAGGACAGAGCATGGCCTATGGAAGAAGTCTTACGGAAGAAGTACTCTCCGTAAATTTCCTCTTGAAGTCTGTGCTACATATAGGTGGTTCTCTGCCTCACTTCTATGAGAAATGACTGTTAACAGTTAACTCTGATTCCAATTCAAGAAACTCAATCTTTAAAGGACATACCAAGGAGGGCACTCAGTGCAGCCAATTATTAAAAGATCTAAAGGATTTGAATAACCTCTAGCCTAGCCTTTTCTTATTCGAGGCTTACATCTTACCACTCTGTAACTGGTGTTAATCTTTCTAGACAACCAGGAACAGCCGAACTTTTAATAAAAATAAAGCAAAAAATACGAAGATGCTTCTCCTTTCAGAACATTTCATTCACCAGTGTTTCTTCATATGAGGATTACAGATTTTGCTACCATTTTTACCTCATGCTAGATGCATCTCAATTTTTCCCCTGGCCTTTTCTGACTTTTATTTTTCATACTCCTGCAATTCTTCTAACTCCAGCTTAAACAACCTGACCTATTTTCTGCTTTCTATATACTCAGGCTGTGTTTAACTCCAGGATGTGCAGCCCCTGCTTGAGCCCTTGTCTGAACGGATTGGTGAGAAATCATCTGACCTTTGACCACATCACTATGCTTATAGCGTCCTGCTCTCTCTCAGGAACAGAGCAGTAGTTGGCAGCACTGCAGGTTCTCTTCTGTCAGTAAGGAAAAATTCTTAAAATGCTTCTGTTTCTGCTTCTGAGACCGACTGTTTCGGGTTTTGTGGCTTCTCTTCAAGAACCAGGGGAGCTATCCTGTGAACTTCTGCCAAGCACACCTATAGCATGACTGCCACACTCATGAACATCAAATTCACTCCTGTTATCAAAGGGCAAACTTCTACTATTTTTATTAACATGTAAGGACATCCATGTTGAATTGGTTAGGAAATCAACCTTGCAAGTTCCCAAAGGGGAAATAAAATCTGTAGGTATGAAGTCAGTATTGGACATCTAGAGCTATAAATACAGACACTAAGCCTATAAAAGGCTGAAAAAAACATGTTTTCTTCTCCCTTTGCAGAACCGTCTAGACGTATAATTAAGCTATTTCTGTAGCCCTTAGAAAAGTGTGTCATTGTGTAATGAAAGCTACTGCATAGCAATTTAGTTTGATTACTGCTATATAATGTTTGATAGGGCTGTGGTTAATTGATGAAGTTTATGAATAGAGAAAGTTTAAATAAGCTTTTAATAATCTAACAGAATAAAGAGGAATTACTCATGAAAGAATAAAATATACATTCCTGTTTCCTATTTCTAGGAAGGAGAGTGAACTCTCTTTTAATCACTTCATACATACAGAAGGTCAAGGTCAGTCTCCATGTAATTGGTGTCTGTAGTAATCACAAAACACACAGCTTACAGTGTACTGAGAGACAAATACTCATCATTCAAAATGCATACTTAGTCATACACTCTACACTAGTACACTTTGCAAAACAAGCTACATGTAGCTTTGACTTTGGGGGAATCGAGAGAAATCTAAAATTTCAGTTAATCAGGGGCTATATCCTGTTATTGTCTTCTGTGTGAATCCAGTGATTTACAATTCACACATATCATAAGTACCCAAAAACTAAAGATTGGTACAAGATATGTGACCTGGAGCTATTACAGTGTTACCCTAGAGCAAATGATGCAATCCTTCTGCAACATGGGTTCCATGCCCATAAAACTGTTGTGACACATAAGTTGTGTCACTTTTACACTTGTCTAAGTGACAAGTGTAGAAGGGGAATAAGGGTACCTAACGATCTGTCATTGAAATTGTGTTATCTCTGCTGAAGTTGCTATAAAACTCCACTGCTTAAAGTGATTCAGGCTGTGTTTAAAAACAGTAGTACAAGTACTGGACGGCTTCTTTCTGTGCTTCCACTTATCTCTCAGACAACAAGCAACCTGGAATGCAAAACTGCATCTGAAAACCTGTATCATTGAACTTTGGCATTTGGGTCAGGTTATTTCTGCTGATTATGAATAAGTGAATTTAATTATTTGCTTGTTTACAGGATAAACAACATATTTAGGACTAAATTGTGTATTTTGTTTGTTTGTTTCAAAATGGAAAAAAAAATCAAAATACTTTAGAAATGCAGGGACTGCTTTGAGAAGTGCTGTAGAGTCTAAGAATTTAAGAGCTTTAAAAAAAAAGATATTGTCAGTTATGCCGTCAGACCCAAGCTGCACAGGAATCAATGAAGTTGCTGTAGTAGAAGTGTGAAACCAGGTTACGCAGCCAGGGTAATTTTCCCTCTTTCACTGTTGCCTTACTTCCGTCACACTGATTTTGGGACCAAATGAACAGAAGACCACTTTATCATTTCAGAAAATAAAAGGAATATTGATTTATTTTCAGAAAGTCTGGGATTTCTTCATATGGGTAATAATAAAAGGAGTTAGAAAGGAGTCAAATTCTAAAAGCTTACCTACAAGCTTATTCTTTGCATTTGTCTTGCTTTTACTGGTAGATATGGGAAAATGAAAGAGAGCACTTTGTTCCTCAATACACTGACTTCCAAATATTTTCATAAAACTTTGATTACTTTAACTAAAACAACTTAAAATAATATCATTTTAATGAAACAAAGTATATTTGCCATTGTACTATGTATAAACACGTATTAGCACATCTAATTTGATTTATGAATTCAGACTGCAAATTTGTGTATTATTAAAATATATGCAGAAATGCATCAGTATAGATGTATAGATCCAAATCATACTTTTTTCTTTGCTAGTCTTCACATCCAAAGGTATTACAAAATAGCTCAGATGGGAATTTCTTAATTAAGCAGTTAGATTACATAGAACTTTAAATGTAAGCTCCAAAATCACTTTCTTTTACATTTGGAAATGTTTTCATGTATGCTAATGTTTCAGAAGAGTAAAGCATCAATAACAATGACGACATTTTAGCAGGTGTGATCACAGCAAGTCACATACAGCCATTTCTGTGCAGTCTAACATATGCAGCAGAGGATAACGCACACACCTTCCCACGCAAATCCCAAACAAATGAGTTTGTGCAGGGAGCTAACTGCCTGCAGTGGCATGAAGTTCTCTGAAACTGTAAGTAGGCCACAGCACCAGAGTAGGTAGAACAGCTTTGCTGCAGTAGCTTTGTCTCAGATCCATGCAAAAGAGCCACCCACTTGCAGAATCTCTAAATTCACTGAAGAATTAACATAGATTAATGCTGTTCCTTACACAGCCGCTCTGCTCAGACGTTCTTTTCCTGCAGCATGCCTAGGGTGAAGTGGACAAGGATGCTGTTTCTTTTCCTGCAGCAGGGCACTGAACAGGGAAGCTTTCCCACTGCAGCCTCCTCACCTGCTGTAGGACAGCACCGTAGGCCTGCCTTCAGTCAGGTTGCTTAACAAAATGGCAAAGAATTTATGTTGATTTGGGAAAATTCAGCCATTTGTGATGAAATTCAAAAGAACTGCGTATAAGATGCAGCACAGTCACACAGAATTGTAGTGGGCAGAACCCAGTTAAGTTAAGACTTTGTGTGCCAGAGCTGCCAAGCTGCAGTACTTTTCAATCTTCCACAAGGAGGAGTTGCAAAAACACAAACAAAAATAAAATGAAACACCACCCACCCTCCAAAAAAACCTCACACAAAACAAACAACAACAACAAAATCAAATATAAAAAACAAAAACCAAAGCCACAGGAAAACTGAAAAAAAACCACCATTAACTCCTTATGCAAAACACATGCCAAAAACTAGCGGTCCTGCTCCTAATACTGGCACCCATTCCCTCTGTAGTTCCCCATGACTCACTGCATCTTCTCCGGATGACCTACTTCACTCACAGTACCACAGAAAATCCTCCAAAATGTGCTCAGTGCTCTGTAAAATAAACTTCATTCTGTTCATTCCCTGTCTTCGGCATTTTTTACTCTAATCACAATAAAGCTATAAACAAGAAAAATAATTTGTAACAAGAAAGGAATTTAATTATGAATAGCATCTAAAAGGAAAGGTATTAGAGATGCAATTGTTTTAAGACTAAACTGAAAGAAAACTTGAAAGGTTCATAAATTGACTGCATATGCCTTGGTAAATTAATGCCATTATAGCAAAGGTTAAAGACCTCTTACAAAACAAAGTTCATAAGATTCATTTCCATTCTAGGTTATCAAGCCTGAATTTGTTTCCACATTATGACAGTAACAGCATACATTTTTATCATACATGACAGGGTACCAGCAATGTTTGTGAAGGAATTACATACACAAAAACCTGAAGCCTTAAAAATGACCTACACATTCAAAAACAGAATTGCATGTAATTAAGAAATTCTCACCTGTTAAAAAAAAGGAGTAGGTGAGGATGATTAGTCTGTGGATATCTCTAATATGTAGGTGATTGTCTCCTTTGGAAAGCTCTCTCAGATTGTATATGAATATAATTATGTGTTTTCTGGAAAGAAATATTACCTGACTTGTGCAGGTTCCTGAATTCAGATTCTTCTGGGAAACGCAACAGCCTTGTTGCATGCAGCACTTCTTTTTTTCTCACTGCCTAATGCGCAATTGGAATCCTGAAATATCGTGTGTCACCTGGAGAAATGTTGAACTGTAAACATGAATCTGCCATCAGCTCATATGTCCTCAAAAAGATCAGCAATAGATGAACAAGAGATGTTTTGTTTATATGTAATGAAGAAATCTACCTAAGTGCTCAGTGTGCTGCACCAGAACTTTAAGAAACATCATCACTTCTTAAAGCTTGTCATATTATTGGTGCCTAAAATACAGAAGGCTACAAATACACTCATCAGTGAGATCCACTGGTAACAGAAAACACAATAGTAGATTTTATCTAAAACTCAATTTTGCCAGTCAAAAAGTATCAATTATGTTTTCATGCTTACTTTTCCTAGTTTCTACATATACTCATTCAATCCCAAAATCTGCTATTACAGCAGAGGTGTCCAAACAAGCCTAAAAAAAGTTTGTCAACTACTGTGCCATATTTTTTTCAGGGTTCAGAAAGATTTGGTAAAAAATATTTTAATGGAACAAAAATATGATGCCAGGAAACAAATCCTTCCAAGATTCACAGCTCAGGAAATGAAAAGAAATCTTGGTATTTTGACTTTAATTCATGGGCAGACGGTAGTCTCAGTGCAATATAAAGCAACATTTTCCAATTTTCAGACCCTGAGGCCATTTTTGTAGAAAAGCAACAAATAACAAACTCCAATAATATGAGTGTTTTCTGCAGTAGGTAGCAACAAAATACGGGTATGAACATGTTGCCACCTCCAACCTTGCCTCAGGTTCTGCAGTTAGAAAAACTGCACATGGCAGAGGAGACTAGGATGGAAAATCAACTCAGATGTATTGTCTTCCAAGATCCCCTTGGAAGAGATGTTAAAGCACATGTGAAGCAAAGAGATGCTGCAAGACAGCTAGCATAGCTTCACCACGGGCAGATCATGCCTGACCAATTTGGTAGCAATCTATGACAGAGTAATAGCATCGATGCACAAAGAAAAATCAACTGATGCCGCCTACCTGGACTTCTGAATGACATTTTACAGGGTCCCACAACATATCCTTATCTTATGGGAGAAATATGGATTTGAAAGCAAGAATATTCAAGAGGATAAAAAGTTGGTTGGATGGACCACAGCCAGAGGTTGTGGTCAATGATTCTATGTCCAGGAGAAGCCCAGTGATGAGTAGTGTCCCCCAGGGGTCTGTTTTGGTATCAGTGCTCTTCAACACCTTTATTAATGACATAGATGATGGGATTGAGTGCACTGTCAGCAAGTTCGTAGATGACATCAAGCTGAGTGGTGCAGTTGATACAGCAGAAGGAAGGGTTGTCATCCAGAGGGACCTGGACAGGCTTGAAAAGTGGGTCCACAAAAACCTAATGAGGTTCAACAAATCCAAGTGCAAGGTGTTACTCTTGGGTAGGAGCAATCCCAGATATATGTACTGACTGGGATAAGAAGTTATTGACAGCAGCCCTGGGGAGAGAAGGTCTTGGGGGATCCGGTGGATGAAAAGCTGGACATGAGCCAGGTGTGTTCTTGCAGCCCAGAAGGCCAACTGTATCATGGACTGCATCAAAAGAAGGGTGGCCAGCAGAGCAAGAGAGGTGATTGTCCCCCCTCTGCTATGCCTTTGTAAGGCCCCTTCCGGAGTACTGCGTCTAGGTCTGAGCCTTCAGCAGAGGATGCAGAGCTGTAGGAGCAGGTGCAGAGGAGGGCCATGAGGATGACTAGAAGGCTGGAGCACTTCTCTTATGAAGAAAGGCTGAACACACTGAGCTTGTTCAGCCCGGAGAAGATAAAGCTCCAGAGAGATCTCACTGTGGCCTTCCAGTACTTATGAGAGCTTATTAGCAGGGGGCAGAATGACTTTTTATACAGGCTGACAGGAAAAGGGGGAATGGCTTTAAACTAAAAGAGGGGAGATTTAGATTAGATGTTTGGAAGAAATTCTTCACTCAGAGGGTGGTGAGGCACTGGCACAGGCTGCCCAGAAAGGATGTGAATGCCCCATCCCTGGATTTTGGATGGGGCCCCAGGCAGCCTGATCTAGTGAGTGGCAACCCTGCCCATGGCAGGGGGCTGTGACTGGGTGGGCTTTAAGTTCCCTTCCAACCTAAGTCATTCTATGATTCTATGATTACAGCTTACAGCTAGAGAAAACATTACCTACGTGTGACAAACTGCAATTAATTCTATGAAATAAATGGAGGTGCTTCTGTTATCTTCAATGAAAGCAAAGCACTAGTACTAGTTTTGCTTTTTATTACATTACCATCATAATTCAAATATCTTGCTAGCTTTGATCAACCTAATGCTAACACTTTACCTTGAAAGAGCTAAGGCCTTCTCCTTCAAAGTGATGAAATTAAATGCAGTGACTGTCATTCAGTCACATTATTACTTTCCTTGCTCTGAGGGATGAAAAACAGTTTAAAGTTAAGAACAATTAAACATGGTCATACATTCTTGTTTCTGGATTTTAATTTAAGACTGTGTTTTTTGTAGTGTAAGCAAGAGGCTTAAATTCACCTCATGAGGTAAAATTTACCTCATACTAAAAACCAACTGCAGAATAATTAGGAATCCTTCTCTGATACACAGTCTGGTCCTTGGTAATTTACTCTGACAACTTCTGTGAGACAAAAAAATATATCTATTACCAATTGTGAATTGAGGGAATTATGATGTTAAAATACTGTTCTTAAGAAAAATTTAGTCAAAATCTCAGTAAATAAAATTAAAGCACGTAATGAGAAAGAAGCATGTCAACTAGGGTGAAATTTTTTTATCAGATCTCTCTGAACCTAAAATTAAATCAATGTTAAGAGGAACATGCTACTGCAATTGCTATGCAGTGTTAAGAGGAACATGCTTCATTGAGGCTATTAGGCCTCAATGAAGTCATCGGCTACATTATTACTGAGTAGAGTGAGAAAACAATCTGACTGAGGGACTATGAAGATTCCGTTGGAAAGTTATGCCCCCTCATTACATTCTAATAAATAATGACTCCATTTAAATGTTCTTCTAATCATAGAGACTTTTGGCTTACTAAGACTTCAGTTATGAATGTGAAATATAGCAAAGAAAGATTCAGATAAAAATTCAAAGCTTTTCACAGTGCTATGTGGTAAAAGTAAGTGAAAGTAGAACAAGCCCTCTTTATTTAGCCTTTTCAGGTTATGGTTGAACAGATTAGCTAGGCTAAAAAGTGCTAATGGAAAATAAATCTGTGTTAATTTTAACATGTTTCAGAACATATTGTGCTACTCCTACCTCAGGTGAGCCTGTGATCATAAAACCGCAACTACACTGTGCAAAACAGCAGATGCAAACGTAAACACTGAAGGAGAAAATAGCAGTCTGCCTTTGGATTATTCATGGAGCAAAATGTCATAATCTTCAGAGGTTTTGATCAACCAAACTTCACGCAACAATCACAGTTATCAATGTGTCTGGATTTCAATAAGGTATTTTATATTACTTTAGATCAATTACTGCTTTAGCACATGTTTGAAGAAAATGAAGATGAGTAGGAGAAATTCAAAGCAGATGGGAAAGCATGGCAAAGTGGAAAAGTGAAGCTAATAAAGGATGGGGGAACTATTTTCTCTAGCATTTTCACTTGTTCGGTATTTCCTAACTTCCCCAAAATTTAGAGCACTCTTATTTTACTGAACAAGAGAGCATTACCAGTACCCTCAAAAGTAACACTTTGGGAGAAAAAAAAACCCAAAAACCCCCAAACAATCTTGACAGTATTAGTAAATGCAAAGTCATCCATTTAGGTATTAATGGCAGGATTTATTTTATGTTAGTGTCTTAGTTGGAACAAATGAGTAAAACTTAGCTTTAAGAGCTGCTCATAGGTTATGTGCCACCAATAAGACATAGCTCTGAAAAAGTTAAATGCAATCCAAGGGCAAAGCAGGTAAAGTTAGGCGGTGGCAGAAGGCAGTGGAAAGTACTTCACTGATGGCAGAAGGCGGTGGAGAAACCTCTTCTGTAGAACTGGAAATCAACGGCGGAGCAGGGATGCTGCTGTGTGATGATGCTAAACCTTTCTCGTTCAGCAATGCAAAGCAAAGGTTTGATGAAGGATTTCACCGCTGCCTCTAACTAAAACACCCAGCAGGGTGGAAGGGATATGATTTAAGTAAAGGATTCTTGGCACACACAAGCAGCCAGAAACTAGCTACGAATATAAGACTAGAGATAAGACTAGAAATAAGAAAAAGCCTCCTAACTGTGAAAGTCGCAAGTATTCACGGCAACCTTCCAAGAAGTGTGGAGAGGTCACAATATGAATTGCTGGTCAGTACACTTAAAAGAGGGCTATAAGATATAGAGTCTGTGTGGGCAGAGACTGCAGTGAAGAGCAAAGGAAATACATAGCACAACTTTCTCTGTGACTGCAAAGGCTGGTTCTGGGCAGATGCTTCTGCTCCGCACCAGTGCCGCAGCAATGCAGACAGGCAGCTGCCCTCAGTCCTTCTGGGGAGTGGGAGGCAGCAACCTGCCAGGGCCCTCCTTCTCCTCTTTCTCCACCTCCTTCTCCTTGTCATGCGGCCTCTGCTTCCTAGACACCATTACCCACAGTGTGTGTTGGACATTCTCCTCCCCTCCCCTCTCACTCCTCCCACTCCTCTGCTAAGGGTCTGTCTCTGCTCAGCTCAGGCAGCAGTATACTAAGTGCTGTAAGCAAGGAAGGGGAAACGGCTTTCCCATCTGCTCAGAGCAGTAATGGAGGAATTTCAGACAAGGAATGTCTTTTGTCAGACAAGAACAGTCCAAGCTGCAAGGCGCTAACAGCATGTCAGAAGCAAATGATGTAAGGGCCTGCTAGCTCCAGTTCAAGGGGCAATGTAGAGCAGAGACATCTTGGAGCTCCGAGGAAGTGATAAAAAGGGAAGTTACAGCTGAAAATTACTTCTTTCAGTCTGTGAGGTTCAGAGAAAACTGACGCGCATGTTTTTCTCAGGTTTCTGTCAAGTAGCAAAGATAGCACTGTAAGATTATGAGGCTGAGCCTCTGCACTGTCTCATTTAAGATAAGGTCTCTAGTTTACATGCTATCTTTTGATTGTATTTTTAAATTTGGAGAATTAACATCTCATACTTATCTCTCATACGTCTGCTAACAGATCATTTACGATCCATCTTAGAGGCTAATGTTGCATGTTATAAACAGTTTTCAGGTATGACTTTTCCCCCTTTTATCTCTTGCTTTTCATACCACAGGGCTAAATAGTCAAGATACTTGTATTTTCTCAGTCTGTTGAGGGCTAGCCTCCCATCTCTACTATCACACTGACCACATTGACTCTCACGTTAGCCCACGTCCTCCACTCAGACTTGTGCACCCCCTTGCACTGCTTCTACTGCCCACGTGCTCTCACCATGCCCTGTGATATCCACCAGCTCATGTTCACTTCTGTGCATCACCCAGCATCCAAACAGCACACCTTGTAACACTCTGTCATTTTCCTTGCACAGCACAGAGAAACGGCTTCACACGACTGTCAGAGATGAACAGCATTCAGTAATGCATACTGTAAAATACCAACTCCTCTCAAGGGTAGCTATCATTTCTGTTTCTGGACATTCGTATAATGCTGACAAGCAGACAGATGTGGGGTCATCAGCTAGAAACTGCAAAGAATGAGAAAGACAGGTTCATCTGTATACCACTGGATAGTTATGAACTCCTAATGTGATGCTTCTTATGAATGAGATAAATTCAGTTCTTGAAGGTATTCCCATGGAGAGAGCCCCAGCTGCACAGGGTAACTCGTTAGGCCAGAAGCCAAAACAAGATGCAGATGGCTGCGCTACCATGCGCCACAATATCCAACGTACATTGTAAAACTTCTCTGAACTGGAGAGCATGCAGGTATTTTTGGAGAACATGAAAATGGTCAAGAAAAAGACAACTGGGATGCAGTGTATTAAATCTATAATGGGCTATGTGCAGAAATAAGATCTAGCAGAATTGTCAGGAATGTTATTGTATTTTTAATAATTTTTCCTTGAATATGTATGCCTGCAATGGTATCTAGTAATGGAGGTCTCCCACAAAAGCTGAAGTCAAGCTCAGATTCCCCTGTAAGAAATATATTAATCGAATGCCTAGGTCATTATGAGCAGAAATTAAACATACTTAGATCCAACAAACAGTGGAGGATTCGTGGGGAAGCAACTGCTGTTTCTCAAGACATCAGGTAAACACCTGGAACAGAGAAAATGAAAGGAATGGAAATTCATAGATGTTCCCTAATCTCTGGGATGAGAACAGCTTTCCAATAGGAATTTGTGAGCAAAAAACTGACTGGTCTTATGTTTGAGGCTCACTGCATTGTGAGAAAGTGCAACTCTAATAGTAGAACAAGGCTTGATGATCCCAGAGGACCTGCACAACCCTGCATTTCTGCATTGCAGTATTGATGACCGACACGGATGGAGGATCAAATCAGGGTAAAAGCTGTTCTTCTACATAAAGCATACCTATGTTTCTACATAGGCATGTTTTTTTGTTTGTTTTTTTTTGGCCTGCTAAATCAGTGCACAGAAAGTCCGGGCTTGAGCTGATAGTTACGAGCAGTCACCATTCAGTATCTGTGAGCTTGCAGAGACGAGAGTAACTGTGTTTAGACACGTATGACTAAACAAAGGCAGAACAGTTTCAAATAAACCAATGCTGTTTCCAAACAAAGAAATAGGCATTATCGGGCACACTGTCAAATGCAAGATGAGAATTATAACAGTGATGAAAATGCCAGCATTTTTGACCATTAAAATGACATTTACTGCAGTTAATCTCTAGATTAACTTAATTATCTCAAGTGCCACTGTGTTTCAGCTATCTTAGCCCAGGCTTTGGAAGCTTTTATCACTGAATTGTAACAGCACGCATATAAACTGTGTGCAAAAGCCAATTTTCCATACACACAAAAAATACTACTGAGCAGACAGTGTTACTTTCCAAACTATTAAGTTACACAGAAGACTTCATGCATATAACTACATACTAGCCAACACTACACGAAGTTAAAAGATAAAAGCAAGGCACTCTGATGTGTAATCTGGTAAATGCTCGTGCAAAATTCACAGATGTGCAGCACACTAGCACTGCTCCAGGTGGAGCAGTGCACTCATACCTGGTGCTGCCACTCAGTCTCTGCTGCAGCCGAGCAAGGCCACTGTCTAGAAGTGCTCTGACACCTCTGCCTGACAAGCTGTGCTGACATGCACTGGGACACCAACTAGCAGCCAGTCCATGTGGCATTATGAAAGCAAGGAGAGAAGTCACGCAGTGATATATACTGGTTCCATCAGGAAAGTACCAAGCAGTTGCTTTAGCTGCTCTCTGCTGGCACACTTTCCCTGCACATTCTCTTTGAAAAATCCCTGAAAAAGGAATGTAGAAAGATTTCAATTGGGGCTTTATTTTCTCTTGCTGGCTGGCAAGAAGGTGGATAGGTTTCTATTTCCTTAGTCAATTCACCATATTTTCCTTCACTTTGGATAACATTTAGGAAATTTAGACAGATTGATTCTAAAGGTATGTTTACGTGGCACAAACTAAATATGCCAAAACGAATTAATACAATCCCTAGAAATAAGTGCAGTTTTAGGAAAATACTTGCCAAAACCAGCATTTTGAAAATTAAGATCAGACTTAAAATCAGTAGTCCAAAGGTCTTCAGTTTTTGAGATAGCTCTACTGGTTTCAGCCTATCAGGATACAACACCCGAGGCCGTACATATTACAACTTGAAGACTGAATACGCATCCCTGCACACTGCACATTAGAGTATGTCACTATGCAGAGTCACAGTCCTTTTTCTCAAGACAAACTGTATCTTTTCAAAAAAAATGCCAGAAGCAAAAAAGTAAAAAAATAAAAATAAAAATACTAAAAGGAAGCTTTAATTGTAGCAGCTAAGAACTGCTATTTTATAAATGGCTGCAGGCCATTTGCATTCATTTTTTCCTGCTATATCTCAAGACTTTTTGTTTGTTTCCTCTTTAAGAACACCAGCTTTCAAGGCAAATTTCATGAATAGACTGCCACTGTAATAGTAGTTGCAAGCAAAAATCCATAATGATTCACACTAAAACTCACTCTTATTGTGCTGCCATCTATTACATGGCCTCTTAAAATATCCTTTCTTCTAGTCCTCACTGTGTGGAGAAGAGACAAAAACTCACACATCCTATAGTCAACAAATGCCTTTAGCTCTACCAATTAAGGCCAAAACATGAATTATATCCCCTAACAATACAGAGGGTGCTACCAATCTTGCAGACCTTTACTGTTGCTGTCACTGTTTTTATGTTCCTCTTTATTTTAAATCTGATAAGATGAAAGTCTGAAGATTTCTTTTCTTCCTTTCCCCCAACCAGCAGGGCTCCAAGAAACCCCTAATGACCTGAGGCCCCCAGCACTTGGACCCTCTTTGTGGAGGGATCAAATCCACCCATCACTGCTGATATGGCTTAAGTGCCACAGTCAGCAGCAGGATGCTGCAGATTAGCATACGCCCTGATCTCAGAAGAAGGTGTCCAGCCCATGTGCTTTGCAGAGGGCTGGGGCTTTACAGTCCCAGAAGGGGTAACCCAGTGTGATCTCAGGTCTCAGCTTTTTTGTCCAGATTTCATGCTGGGTTTATTCCAGTCTCACCTATGTCACATTTCAGAGCACACCAACACAGTCTTTTCCTTTTTATGTTGAAATGGGATAAGAAAGTGTATTCAAATGGAATACAATACAATGTAATATAATATAATATAACATAACACAATACAATATAATATAACATAACACAATACAATATAATGTAACAAAATACAATACAATATAGGAACAGGTTGCTCAGTGAGGTTGTGAATGCCCGCCGTCTAGAAGCATTCAAGGCCAGTCTGGATGTGGCTTTGACCAAACCGGTCCAGAGGGAGGTGTTCCTGCCTATGGCAGGGGGGTTAGAACTTCCAACCCAAACCATTCTACGATTCTGTGATTCTATAAATGATGTTCTAAACAAATTATTTCTAACTTTGGGTTTCAAGAGGCTGTACTTATTTAGCATGCGGAATGCTATGCTGAGAAGTTAACTTCTTTGAAATGAAAAGTGGAGCCATATTACTAAACCACTTTAAACAATTTTCTAAGTTTATTAAAATCTAAGTTCTGTATACTCATAGTCAGCACTGGAGTCTAAGAAGCACATTAGTGTTATCAATGAAGCCTGCAGCAAAAGTCATCTTTAACACATTACTTACTGGAAGGAGCACTGGCATACTGTTTGCCAGTAATGCTATCTTGTTTTCAAGAAAGTTAACACTAAATACATGGGAAATGCAACAAAAGAAAACCTATGTTAGAATGCAAGGAAGAGTGGCCAAATTCACAGAGCCTTTCCATATAGCTAAAATATATTCATTCACAAATAGCTGCAACAGTTACCTTCAAATACTATACTAAATCCAAGAAGAACTTTGTCCCTAAAGTGATCATCAGAGCTGTCTGCCCTGTTGAAAGGTCCCAGAGTCATAAAATGCTTTCGAGGTGTCCTACAAACATCTTCACTGCTCAGACCTTGGCTGCAAGGTCAGAGACGTTCCTGCATAGAAGGGGAGTAGTGCAAAGAAACTCATTCTTGGCTAAATATTATATCTGTCTTTCTTACCACTTTCTTTATAGAAACAACTTACTCAAAACCTCATTTGTTTCAATATGTTACTTGAATGATAATTGCCAGTGAGGAGACTCTGCTAGAGGCTGAATAATAGCCAAAGGCAGAGGAGAGTTTCAATGAATGCAACACTTGAGTTGTTGAAGCTTCTTTTGTGTCCAATGCAACATACACACCAGACCTCAAGTCACAGCAAGTATTACTAGAGCCAGAAGGAAACTATGTACTGGATTTCCCAACAACAGATAAAAAACTGCACAAAACAGTAAAGGAAGTCATAATGTCTTCTACTTTGAAAAACATTACCTTCTCCACAATTTGCAGATGTCGTGAGTGGCATTTTACTGGGAAATATATGAGGAAATGCAGAGAAGATTTCAGAGCCATCTCATCATACATTACTCTCTGGACCCTCCACAGTAGTAAGCTCCCATTTAGTGAAACCACACAACTAAAATCAGCCAGTCATTTAAACAATAATGTCCCATATGTCTGTGTTGTTACAGAAACAGCAGCCTCTGAATCTAATTATCATTAAGTATTAAATACAATTGCTGACATTGTCATGTATCACTGAGTGTAACAACAGCTTTTTAGGAGTACAAATATTGCTTAAACACTTTACTCTCACATATTTGTTACTTTAAAATAAATTTGACACATTTAGGTATAAAATTAAGAGGAAATAAGAACAGCAGCTGAAAAGAACTACAGTATGCAATGTGATGCAACTTATTGTTACACGTTATATGGGTACTACCATTGCATATCTAAGTAGCTTTATGGGCCTATTCCTGCAGTTGAAGGGAGGGATAAAAGCCCAAAAAGCGGAATTGATTTTGCTTCAGTAGAAAAGATTAAATTCAGAGAAAGGTTCAGAGCAGCGTCTCTGATCTCCCAATACTTGAGATGTATACTTTGTTGCATTTCTCTGCTCAAGTGTTGGACTGTGCGACAGAGGGTGCAGAGTTTTAGGAAATAGCTGGCATTTATGGCTCACCATACTGTGTTTGTATTCATCGGTCACCTATAAGCATGAATGCAGCAGTTCGCAGCTAAGGATCACAAGAGGAACTACAGAGAAGGTCCTCGTGGTATCTCATACCCAAAATACACTGTTAAAGGACTGGCAGATAACCTCCTTCCTTCCTCAAACTAATTTCAGAGCTCAGAGTGTTCATAAAATGCAGTATTTTTCTACTTTCCTCTGCAGGGTCCACAGAACAGCAATAAGCTAAAGCAGAATAATAAGCAAGTCAGTCAGGAACACCAGTGACTAAAATGCCTACAGTTGCTTCCAGAATGGAACACTTCTGTATATACAGTGTTTCTCAAAGAATCACAGAATCATGGAATCCTAAAGGTTGGAAAAGGTCTCTAATATCTAGTCCAACTGCCTACCTACCACCAATACTGCCCAGTAAACCAGGTTCCTTAGTACCACATCTACACATTTCTTGAACATTTCCAGGGATGCTGACTCCACCACCTCCCTGGGCAGCCTATCCAGTGCACGACCACTCTTTTGGAGAAAAAAATTTCCTAATATTCAAGCTGAACCTCCCCTGGTGCAACTGGAGGCCATTTCCTCTAGTCCTACTGCTAGTTATGTGGGAGAATAAGTTGATGCTCACCTCACTACAACATCCTTTCTACTAGTGGTAGGGAGCAATAAGGTCTTCCCCGGGCCTCTTCTTCTCCAGACTAAACAATCCCAGCTCCCTCAGCCATTCCTCATAAGATTTGTGCTCCAGACCCCTCATCAGCTTCATTGCTCTTCTCTGAACATGCTCCAGGGCCTCAATTGTCTTCCTTGTAATGAGGAGCCCAGAACTGAAGACAGTACTCACAGAGTAGTCTCACCAGAACTGAGTACAGGGGGATAATCAACTCCCTTGGTCCACTGGCTACACTATTTCTGACACAAACAAGGATGCCACTGGCTCCACCTGGGCATGCTGCTGGCTCATGTTCAGCCAAGCATCGGCCAATACCCTCAAGTCTTTTCCTCTGCACAGTTTTCCAGCCACTGCCCCAAGCCTGTAGCATTGCCTGGAGTTGTTGTGGCCAAAGTGCAGGACCTGGCAGTTAGTTTTGTAAAACTTCACCCTATTGGCCTCAGCCCAGTGATCCAGCCTCTCCAGATCTCTCTGAAGGGCCCTTCTACCCCCAGGCAGATCGACACTTCCTCCCATCTTGGTGTCATCTGCAAACTTACTGAGGGTGCACTCAATCTCCTTATCCATATCATCAATAAAGATACAAGACAGGACAGGACCCAACATAGATCTCCGGGGAACAACACCTATGACCAGACATCAGCTGGATATAACTCCATTTCACCACCACTTTCTGGGCCTGGCCATTCAGCCAGTTCTTTACTCAGCAAACCGTGTACCTGTCCAGATCACGGGCTGCCAGGAGAATACTGTGGGAGGCAGTGCGAAAGGCTTTGCTGAGGTTTGGGTAGACTCCCTCAACAGCCTTTCCCTTATCCACCGAACTGGTCACCTGGTCAAAGAAGGAGATGAGGTTGGTCAAGCAGGACCTGTCTTTCATGAACTCGCGCTGGCTGGGCCTGATCCCTTGGTTGTCCTGCACATTCTGTGTAATCTCATTCAACATGATCTGTTTCATATTATCTTCTCTGGCACCAAGGTCAGGCTGATAGGCCTGTAGATCCCTGGATCCTTACAACGCTTCTTGTATACGGAAATCACAGTGGCAAGCCTCCAATCCTCTGGGTCCTCTCCAACTGACCAGGAACACTGATAGATATTGGAAAGCAGCTTGGCAAACATCTTCACCAGGTCTCTCAGCATCCTGAGGTGGATCTCATTTGACCCCATGGACTTGTAACAGTCCAAGTGGAATAGTAGGTCTCTAACTCTTTCCATCTGAATTCTGCTCCTTTTCCCAGACTTCCAGGAGAGGGGGTAGAGTATCCCGAGGATAACTGGTCTGACCTTTAAAGAAAGATGTAAAGAAGACATTGAGAACCTCAGCCCCCCCCTTTTTTTTTTCCTGACCTCTCTTCTCTTGACTTCATCAAGAATTGAGAAATTTACCATTTTTTGGACTCTCTGCCCAAGACAGCTTCCAGCCTCCATATATTCCACCAGTCCTTCTCTGTGAACAGCAGGTCTAGTGAGGCACCTCCCCTGGTAGGATCCCTTACCAGCTGCATCAGGAAGCTAAGCATTCTCATATCATGCCTCATGAGTATGCTTTTGTGGGCATTTTGGGGCTGATGGGTCTTGCATCTGAAGGGCTGTCAGGCACCCCTGGCTGCAGAAGAAACTTTTGGAAGGGGCTGTGGCAGGATGACTTTAGTTGACTGTTGGGGAAGGGCAATGAAGAAGGCTTTTGTTCCCATGATCTCTGGTGGGTGTGCCAGCAGGAAAACATAAACAACTACCTTGTTTGCCTGGCGTAGTTTCTCCATCTCCAAAGCTGCATGGAAAGATTTCAGACAAAGAGCCTTGCCAACACAACACATTGGACAGAGTCCTGAAATAAATCTCAACTCTCCAAAGAAGACTGTGTTTGTAAACAACAGTCCAGTGAATTATTCCTTATTTTTCCTCAGCTCTGCCATACCACATTAAAAAAAAAAAAAATTGGATTTTCCTTGCCTAAATCAAACATATCAACTATAAGAATAAAAACACAAGGTCATAGCAGAAGAAAAGTCCAGGAAGAACAGTAAGTAAGAGGTAACATCATAATTTACATTTACAAAGCCACATACCCATTCTGCATAGCAGTTTAACTACATCATATCAGGTAACTCCAGCCTGAATCTCATGAATTGTTGCTCTCATATTTTGAAGTCATTGAATCTATACATTCCTGTAACAGACCAAATGATGGAAAAATGGTCCCCTGTGACTGACTTATCTTACTCCAGATAGGCCACTAGCAGTGGATAGAACATGAGCCCTTTTTCTTTCTCTTACAGGAGTGCTGCTGTGATGGATTACTGCATTTGAATGGCATAGACACAACATTCACTGCAGACATCCTGAAAGCAGCCCACTGTGCTGCAACACATGAGATGATTAATCACGACACAGATCATTTTAACTGCTAGGGTATGAACTGTTTGTGTGAGATGCAGCAGCTGGTCCTTCCTATCCCTCCCCCCTGCAAAATGCCAAAGATGGATATAGAGCATGTGGCATCACTGCACTGCATGGTTTGAAGAGCAGGGTGTGGGGACAGTTGTCTGCACTGGAGAATTTGTGATGCGAAAGAAGTCAGGGAGGGCCTTTCAGAAGCAAGAGAAAGGACTGAGAAAAAAGGAAGAGGAGAGTGGAAACCCTTTTTCCACAGATCTGCTCCTCAAGACCTTGGCAGCAACATAGTTATATCTTCTAACCCTTATTCTATTTTTAAGGAAAGAAGCCCATTCAATAATTTCAACTACAAGTTGCAGGCAGCTAATTCCTGTGAGACTTTAGCATTCATCTCTTTCTCTAGGTTGAAAAAAGAAAGAAAGAAAGAAAAAAAGCAGCCAGGAAGAAAAAAGAGATTTTTTTAATCCTGTCACCAAGGGAAAAAATACAATGCAAGAACAGACCGTCAATATACACCTGAATTCTCATGTCGTGCATTAATTATAAGCACAACAATGAAGCACACTTGGAGGAAAACAGCATTCTTATTATTGAGAGATGGGGAGTGTTAAGTTTCTAGTTTGTGAGTTAGTTCAACTATTCATCCTTCCAGTGACACTCCTTTTGGTATCTAAACGGGAACTCTGAGAAAGAACAGGACAGACTGCCTGTTTGGTCTGTTGTGACTGGAATACGAAAATGATTTCAAACTAAAAGAAGGGAGATTGAGACTGGATATAAGGAAGAAGTTTTTTACAATATGGGTGGTGAGGCACCGGAACAGGTTGTCCAGAGATGTGGTGGATGCCCCATCCCTGGGGACCATCACGGTCAGGCTGGACAGGGCTGATCTAGCTGTAGGTGTCCCAGTTCATTGCAGGGGGATTGGACCAGATGACCACTGCGAGTCTCTTCCAACTCAAATAATTCTGTGATTCTATGAGCAAAGGTAATCTAGGCTGTTGTATCTGCACAGAAAACTATGATGATTTTTTTGTTAGCAACAAACTTCCACAACATATCTCACTACACTGTAACAGTGTTTTAGATTAAATTTTGATTATTAAGTGAAAAACATAATTTTAATGCTCCTTAATGGAGACAGATTTTTTTACTGCACGCCATTCAAGGTTCATTACAGCAACATTAAAACTCGCATCAATATGTCACACAAAAGGATACAAGAACACCAGTGACATAGGCACAGTTAGATGGGAGAAAAAGGACGTACTTGCAGCTATGATAGTTCACGATACCTAGCTCTACGGTCAATGAAATGTGCTCATGAAAATAAAATCTAGTATTACCATATTTTACTACCATAAAGTACAGTAATACTTCATAGATAAGAAACCACAGTAGGACATTAAATGAGTTTTAAAACGGAAGCAAAAAAAAAAAGGTGGGTGTGTTTACTTGATAACTGACAACATACTGGTTTCCTGCAGTTACTGCTTATCACATGGACTCAATTGAGGGAAACACATTCCAGTAACGAGATGTCTGTTTACACTCCAGCTTCTGTCCATCATCATTAATGTGTGTGTCAGAAAATCACCGAACTCCCCACATCCTACACTACTCATCAGAAAATCAAATTTCTTAGTGCCTGGAAAACTAACCACTCCTTGCTTTGTTCTATGATCATGTACCATCAGATAAATTCAGAAGGCCTATGTTCCTGTGGAAGCCCCCAGCTTGAACCTGCAACTTGAATCAATGAGATACCTAGATCATATATGTATATTTCCTCCTCTAGCTCTCCTATATCTCTATCCTTTTATATCTAGCTCATAAAGTAACATACATTATCTACCAGCTGGGGTTTTAAAGGTGGCATTGACTTCTGAAAATAAAATCCTCATCACTCACCTCTGCTAAAGTTTGGATATTCCAGACCCAGGAGTCTAGGAAAACCTCAGGTGAAAATATGGGGTTTATGTTATTTAAAGCCAAGACACTGCTTAGCTTTGCTGAAAGCTATTGGGACATATTACAAATGGAGGTACAAAAATTCAAAAAGCAACATGCATGTGTGAGAAGACCAGCATACCATCACATCATACCAGTCACAGAGACATAAAAAGCATCAGCAGAGAGTAAACAAGAAAAGGAGAGAAACAAACTCATGAGTTTCAAAATATCCACAAATCTTAAATGCATTGGATTCACTCATAGAGTCAGGGTCACAGAAACAGAGCCAGTTATCTAAAATGACTGGAAAATCATTACACCCCCTGCTCAGGAATGATCACAGTCAGTCTCAGCTCATGCCATCCCCTGGCACTTCAAGAGTCTCCTCTGAAGACCACAGAAATTCTCTGAGCATTTCCTTAAGCCACAAGTGGGGATGTTTGGGCAATTTTCCGTATTACCTTATAAAAAGTGTTGTTTTCTAAAATAGCTATTTCTGCTGTGAGCCTACTATCTGGTCAGTTTTGTATGATTAAACTTGGGACAGAAAACTGCATAAACCATAAAACGAATGTTGAGCAATTGTTTTGCAAATGTTTCTCACTACACAGGTTCACATGCATTTTCCTTCTAAACAATCAATGTATTTTTCTCCTAACTGATCACAGAGGCAGGATCAAGAAGACAGAGACAAGCTTGTCCTCACATTCATCTGCAGGCACAGCAGGCCTTTGAATAGTGAGAACTAAAAAACAGGGGCCTCCATAGGCTTCAGAAGATCTTTTGAGCAATAAAGCACTGACTTCTGCAGAAGTGCTGTTACTCTGCACCTCCTCATCAAGGTTGCACAGTTTGTGTGAATAGCAGTGATTACTACTGACACTCCTGAGGTACTGGCTAGCATTTCTTCACTACCTACTTATGCCTAGCTGGGTTGTTTTCTAGTTTGGTATTTCCCTTAGGGCAACTTCTGAGGCAAGATCTCCACAGTCTGCAGCAGGAACTGGCCTTCGACACTTTGCTTGTAGTGTGTTTTGAGTTAAAACACTTGCACTTATTCCAAATATTTTTTCAGAAATAATGTTGTAATTACTTGCTTTCAAAATGAGAGAAGGATACCTTACTTAAATGAAAGTGTAATTTAAGATGTAAACCACCTAGCAAATATGACACTGACTTTTTGCTGCTCTGGATATTAACTGTAATACAGTAGGTCTGCAACGTGATCATTAGTGCTTGTTCCATTTCCTCTATTAGTGATAATAGGAAATACAATACCCTCATTTCCTTATTGCTGATGGCAGCACTGCCAGACTCTTTTGACTGTAAATCTTCTCTTCCTCGCATGCTGCCAAAGGAGTTTTGCACACAGCTCAAAACAGGTCTCTGAAAATGTTTTTGGCAAAATAATTCTGAGTCAAGGTACTGATAAAGCAGATTGATGTGACAACAAAACCCACTCTATTCCTCTGCCAACATTTCAGTATTTAAATACATTACTAACATGAAAAAATTAGTTGTAAATCTTACAACAAATGAGTGAAACAAATGTAAGCCAGCAAAATGATGAAGCTACTCATTCAACATGCCTGCACCCTGTAAACAGATTATCCTATGTATGAAGCCATTTGTTGTTTAACCTTGCATCAGAAACAACATACTTAGGACATAAACGCCTTCCTCTCCCAGGAAGTGGCGGCACTTCAAAAGGTTTTTTACACAGTCAGTCAGTTCACCTATTTGCTTATTTGTTCTTGACAGGAATGCACAAGAAATATCTTCACAGGATGCTCATGAGACCCTTGTTAAGATGTCATCATCACCGAAGGGAAAAAAAAGCAGAGACAATCTCCCAGCCTTTTTTGGGTCACCTCTATATAGAATATGTTAAACCAAAGCAAATCAAGCAAATTTTGAAGAAATAAATACTTTTTGCCTGCAATACATCAAATGGTATTCAAAAAACAAACAAACAAATACATAAACCAGGATGCTGTTCCTTCTCCACTTCAAGTCACCATGCTGTCTGCCACATACATGGCAATACTCCCAGCTTTGACACAAGGGAAGAACTTGTATATCTGTCCCACAAAACACAGCTTGATACAAATACAACCACTGGTTCAGGCTGTCTTTGCTGACTGTGATTGTAAGAGAGTACAGGCAAGGAAACAGAAAGTCTCTCCTCTCTGTCTGACATCCTGCCTTGACATGTATGGTCAATTACGTATCAGAGGCAGGTTCTTTTACAGAAGTCTTTTTTAAAAACAGTGTTAGAACATTTTTATTCTGCATTCTCCTACAATGATCATTTATGTTATTTCAAGAGGCTGAAAACAAGATCAAAACTCATAGCCGGTAATACTTCTTCCTATTTTGTCTTGTGCTGTGATTTGCCTACAGTGCCTCAAATTTCTTCCCTTACCATGACAGCAGGTGCACTGTAAAACCATTTGTAGTGAGCTATCCACACATTAAATGCCATTTAGTTATTGTCTCACACTTCACCTCAGGACACACTTCACATGGAATTTAGAATACCTGACAATTATTCAAGCTTTGCTAAATCAGTTAGTACAATCCGCAGATCTGCTGTGACATTCCTTGCATTAATTTGCATAACAAAGAAATGTCACTTTGAAATCTTTTAAAAGTCTCATCACAGACATATCCACCTTCAGGTCAGGTATTTCATTGTAACCAACAACTTAAAGCTGTTGGAAACACAGTCAGCAATTGTTACGACTACTGTCACTCTAAGGTTGTATCTACGTATACATAACCTTGTTACATCCTCAAAATGAAAGAGACAAAACCATCATTTGGTAGGCTTACATATTAGAATACATTCTATGGGACATGTGTTTGATCTATGGTCAGTTATATACAAGTTATAGCTGCCCTGTGTAATAATCTGCTTCGAACCTAACACAAATCAAACACAGAAGAAAACACTTATTTACTTATTTATTTAGACTGAATGGGACACTCTGGACAAGAGTGAAGTTGTCTCTCATATGTTGATATGTATGGGTGCAGGAGAAAGAGGACAATCTAGTTTGTTGCACATGAGACAGAAAATGGTAGGTAGTCCCTTGGAGAAACCACTTTTGTGTGCAGCCCTCATGGAAAGCAGAGACAGGTATGCGGGATACAGCACTGGACAGCAGGACTGATGTTGGACCTTCCTGCTCTCCTTTTCCTCTTCATTCAGCAGGCTTTAGAAACAATCAGGACTGCACAAATAACATGAATGACTTGTGTTTTCATGTATTTTGACCCCTGAATGTAATTAAGCAACTATGCAGTTATGGCCCTGAATATAGACAAAACACTTGGATAAACTGAAGGCAATTATGTATTACTTCCTAGGTCAGATTGATGGGGAAAATTTGAGCTCTACATTCACTTTTATTTTTTGAAAACAACATATTTTTCAATTAAGCAGAAAAAAATAAACCAAAGAAAAGTAATAATTTCAATGCTTTAATAGATGACAGAACTCAATTTGTAATTAGAGCTTTACAGCTACTTTAGTAAATGTACTTGAATAAAAAGCAAATGTTCTCACTGCAATGTTCAAATTCCTCTTAGTTTTATGTATGGTATGCTTGTGCATCATGTGCTTATGCAAATCTCTTATCCACTTAGACATAATTCTGGTTAGGCATTTAACTGGAAATGGGCATGCTTCTGATTTGTGCAAGCCCTACTGCCACAAGCCATGCAGATGTACTTAATATGAAATTTTCCACATTAGCTATCTGTAAAAAAAGGCAAATTTTTATACAAACGGTCCTTTGAGTACAACGCAGATCATGACCAAAGATATTTGCCACAGGAAGTAATGAAATGTGAGGGATGAATGCACAGACTTATTGCACAGGTGGTAGTTCAGTTATTCACTTAAATTGTTTTAAAAAATATCTGGCATCTAAGGTAATTCTCACTACTAAAAATTCAGTATTCTCCTGCTTTCCAGGGTCAATGAAGGGAACTTTTATACATACATATAACATGCAAAGTACCAGTAAAAAAGGTCAGTAAGAGGGGAGGACTTGGAAAATGTTGTTTGATGTCTTGTTACTTCAGTCCACTTTCCTGAAATTACCTGAATTTTTAACTTACACTAGAAATCTTGATAGATTTTTTTAACAGGTATGGAACTACAATCCTCAGTTGTTACTAGCCAGTTCAATAGCATGGGATTACTCAAGAATTTGTCTTTGTAATTCTCCACTCAATGTCATTTTCACAGTTGAGTAAAATGAATTACACCTAGCTAATAGTAATAAACTTTGCATGTATCCAGTCATGTCAACATCCTATCATTCATTAATCATCACTAAAAGTGGATACTTCATTAAGAAATCACCATTAATGTGACAAAAATTTAACATTTTTATAAAGCATATAAGCAAAATCTTTGAAAAACAGCAGGCCTTAAGTACACAGTAATACAAATTCTCTACACGAGTTTGCTAAAGTTAAGTTTAATAGAGTAATTTACCCCTAAAACTCTAAAATAGAACTAGCGCCAAAATATTCCCTATCCTATATGGGAATTCTTAAATTTAGGGTTACATTAAACCCTCTGGATCTTATGTAGTTGTGTTAGCCTTATGGCAAGCCCACAACAACAACAACAACAACAACAACAACAACAAAACACCAAATACTAACAACGCAGAAAGACATTCAAAACTCCTCACATATTCCCATGCAAATTCCCAAACAAGACAATTAAAGGCCAACAGATTATCCCTCAGAAGACATTTCTGAATAAACACTCAAGACTGGATTGCTATGGATCACTAGACTTATCTGCTCCTCTTTGTTTGCAAATTACATACCTCTCAGAAAATGGAGAACAGCTCAAGTCTGAATGCACTGAGGGGTTTACAATACCACTTGTGAATTCCCAAGACTAGAAGTCACTATGTTCTGGACTGCATTGCTGCTGAACACTGCAAAACAAGCAGAAATCCTAACCTTCAGATGTTATTTCAGAAAGCCTTTCTTTGTTGCGTTCATAGAATCACAGAATGGCCTGGGTTGAAAAGGACCACAATGATCACCTAGTTTCAACCCCCCTGCTATGTGCAGGGTTGCCAGCCACTAGACCATGCTGCCCAGTGCCAGATCCAGCCTAGCCTTGAATGCATCCAGGGATGGGGCATCCACAACCTCCTTGGGCAACCTGAAGAGAGTTCATGAAGAGGGCAAGAGAGGAGCCAAAAATGTGATGGGATTTCTGTTGCTTTTTGGAGGAAGAGAACATTGCAGCACATACGTTACAAATACCACAAGCCATCCTTGCAAGCCGGGTTGGGTATGGAGCTGGTCTTGGAGAATATATCCTCTCTGCTATTCTCAACAAGCAAAGAGGAAGTACCAGCCACATGCAGTAAGGGTGTTTAGTCTTACTCTTCAAGGTGACAGGACACCAAAGGAGGATGGCTGCACTTGGAAAAGGTTCATCTCTTTTTCTTGTGATCCAGGTTTGCAGACTCAAAGATTTCTGTCTGCCAGTACTCTTCCTGAGAATAAGATCATGCAAAATACCAGCAGGTAGTACTAACAGCTGCTATGAAGATCAGAAACATGCTTCCTGCATGTAATCTCCTGCTCTTCATGGGACACAGTTTCAGGAAGTCAGAGAAGCTAGTATAAAGAGCTAGGGAGGACTTCAAACAAGATCTGGTAGCAGTATATTGGGGAACAAAGACTGCTGCTGGGTTAAGCTACATTTATAGGAGTTTTCCATTCACAGCTGCTGAGTTGGGAGCAAAGTAGCTGGTAAAGATGACAACCGCACTGCAAATAATGTCTAGTCAGTATATAGGATGCCTCCAATAAGATTTCACCTGACAATAAGGCACTCTATAATCACATTCCATTTATCTTCCATCTGCAGCTCATTTGACAAGTTACATGACAGAGCATAAAACAAAACCCAACCACAAATACACAAGGATAAATCCAGCAGGCAACATATATTCACACAGTCAGTCTTCCAGGATATTTCACTTGATATTTGTGAGTTTATGTTTCAGTCGTTAAAAAATAGGCACCATTAAGCTTAAGATTTGCTTTGCTATGAAAATCAGAGAAGGAAAGCTCTTGAATACTGCAATGAGGCACTGGGACAGGCTCTGGACTACTCACAGCTTGGGGACATGGGTACCAACACTCTAGCTTGCTGCAGGCTCTGTGAGCAAACCTTATCTCCCAGGCAGGTGTGAGGATGACTGTGCTGCACACCACCTCACTGACAAGGGATGGCTGAAGAATTTGGACAAAAAAAGAAAGCAGATTTGTCACCTAGATTTTCTATGTCATGTTTTTCCCTGTGTGAGTTACCACAAAATAAATACAAAATTTCTCTTCCATATTGATAACTTTTTTTTTTCTAAAAAAGAGGACAGATACAAGAGTTCTCATTATGTGTTTCCTCAATTACCTCATAAGTTGTGCTTTTAAATGCTGATAGCTAGAATGCCTCTTCTGAACTCAGTGTTCACCTGCCCTTTCTTACAAAACGTTGCCAGGCAAACTTCCAAAAATGAAGCAAGCCAGAGTGCAAATGTTAGATCTGAAAACCAACAATCTCTCTGCTGTTCTTCCAGCTCTTGTTGGTTTATTTTTAGCGACAAATATGAAATATTGAAAGTACACATTCAGAAAAAGAAAGCATCATTTTCTTAAGTTCGATCAGCTACAAAGTAGAATATCTTTTACAATGAAAATATTTAAGTATCTTCTTCTGACAGCTATTTAAAAGACTCTTTGAGTTCCCTAACTTCAGTAACTCATTTTGAAAGTTAGGCAGTGAGTATCTGGCCTCAGGATATCTGTGTGTATACACTGATGACACAAAATAGAAAAACTGACATCAAACAAGAGTGCAAGAAAACAATTCTGCTAACAACTTATCTTGTGACAAGGAGAAAAAAGACAAAAGAGAGAGAGTCCTCGAATGCATTCTCTCTCAGGAATGTGACTCAGTCAGATAACAACCAGACCTCCTCACCTCTTCCAAACAGCACAGCAAAAGAACTAAAAAGATCAACACTGGTTTGTCCTAGTTTTGGAAATGTTTGTTATCTTATGAGTGAAGCTATCTTTTGGCTTGAAGAACAATGGAGGAATAAATGAAAAAGTGAATTTTGGGCAGAGAGAAAATTTCTTCCCAAATGCAAGCATGGGCCTAGAATCCTGGATCAGATATGTAACCATCACTAAAAGGAAAAACCGTGGAAAAAAGAAAAATGCACTCCTCTGCATCCAGACACTGCTGACAACACTATTTTTGTTATTTCCTCTGTTCTTGAGAGAAGAGAGAACTGGTATTTTTTATGCTGGACTGTGACCTGGAAGGTTGGAGTTCATCTTCTGTGTGCCATTCTGACTAACTGCACAATTCTTGGGAACTCCAGAGATGGGCTTTCAGGTTCTCACATACAACAAGAAACAGATAAATCTAGAAGTTTTTTGTTTTATCTTTGTAATCAACAGTATAATCCTATTTGGTTTAATTATTTCAAAAAGAACGAAGCAAAAATGCTTAGGTGTTTTCCAAATCCCCTTACATTTGATTACATACTTACAAAGCATTTATGAAAACCGTTTGTTAAATGAAAAGTAACACCTCCTCATGTCAATAATACACTGTGAGGATGGATTCTGTATTACAGAAGTCCTTAACAAAGAATTTATAAAAGAAGCACACCAGTTTGAGAGAGTTAGTAACATGAAGGCTGAATACCTCTCTTGCTAAGAGCAATTTTTAAAAACTGCAGAAGTCAAAATGTTTAACCGGTGTCAGCAGTGTATTAAGTTGGCATGGTCTGCTGAGGGGACTGTACAATTCTTAGTTTTTGAGAACGATCAATGGATATATTTTCTTTCATTCTGGAAATATTACTCTTCTGCAGTAGTATTTTCCACAGTTTCTAATAGTAACTCAAGTTCTGCTCATAAAAGACATTCCGCCAAGTTTACAGTCCCAATCTAGCACATCTAGGATGCAAAGATCCCAGCCTGGGAACTTTCACAGCTTTCACAACTTTGGCATGAATGGTTAGTGTCAGGGCAAAAAGTCAATACAACCCTTATAACTAGACATCAAGTACCATCTTCTATAAAATCCAAAATTAAGCAACTGCATGGTCATGTGAAAGCCAGTTTTTTTTGCCTTTGTACATCCCTGTTCCACTAATCTCAACTAAGCTACAACAATTTATGCAAACTCAAGATCTTATCTGGTTCCTGGCTTTTAAAATAGAGAGCTGAAGCATATTCCAGACCATCTTTCAGCAAAACATAATCATAATTTCTGCAGAAGAACTATAAATTATGGAGAACTATCCTAATGGAAGAAAAAAAAATGCCCTTAAGATATTAATTAAACCTCATTTTAAGAACACAAATGCATTATGCAGTGCATTAAACTTACCTATAATTTAAACTGTGCATTAATTTTTCCTCATTACTGGGTACTTTCGACAGAGGACAGTCCTTGCCCTGGTCCTGTCCTGCATAAAGTTCCTTTGACTCAGCACCTCTACCTCCATACAGAACCTACCTCACCATTACCATCTTCTCCACTACTAGTCCTTGAGGCCGGCCTCTTCTTTGCATGCCACTGACAGCTTGTCATGGTTTTATGATGTTTGGTTATCAGCATTCCACATCATAACATCATGTAGTGCACAGGGAGTTAAAGAGTTAATGCTCCAGGTCTGGGTACCTGTCCTGGAAGAGAAGAACTACTATATCCCCTAGAAGACTATTCACTGTTCTGTTATCACTTCTGCTCAGGGGGAAAAGATAAAAGGCCTTCATAGGTCACCTGATGGTCCTTCCAATTGTCTGGCTCATCTCTGTTGCGGGTGCCGTCTTGTCACAGCATTAGAGTAAGGCCTTCGGCTTTCAGACACTTTCTCTCATTTAATTTGATTTATTAGCTTCAATTCTAATTATATTGTATTATATTTGAGTGTGTTATCTTGCATTCCAATATCTTGTTTAGAAAATTGTTTCTCCTCAGATTGTTGCTGCTGTTTTGATTTTGGGCCCATCTCTCTATCCTTTTCCCCTTTTTTTTTCCCTTTTCCCTTTCTGGAGCATGGATCTGTGGGTTCCCCTGCCCTGCTAGTCACAGAACTGGGCTGAACCAGTGTTCAACAAACCAGCCCATAAAATGTTGACACAGCTGTTGTTTTTTTTTTGTTGTTTGAAGAGTCCCACACTCTAGCAATACACCCGAAGTCACTCACATCCCATCTGCACTAATCACACACTGCTGGGCACATTTCTGTTCCAAGATCTATGCAGTTGTTCTGCTAGTTGGCTCCATCATGCCAAATACCTGCCGCAGGCTACCTCATGGTGCCTGTAATTTCAGATTGCATACAGGGCTAAAATGACCAACGCTGAACACCACAGGTTTTTGAGATTGGACAGAACACACGCTTCACTGTTAACAGACAACTTAGAACATTAACCGTATTGCTGACTGTCACTTCTTGCCCTTCAAAATGCCACTACCTTAAAAAAAGTCAGTACAAATATAATTACAGGAAGGAGGTTATGTGGACAGTCTCCACCGAATTCCTCTGTTTCTTTCGTGCTTAGGTATTTATTGAGCCATTAGGGGTGAAAGATTAGGTGCTGAGCATATAATGCTAGATAATACTCACTGCAACCGCCTCCAGGATCTGTTTAACAGCATCAGCAGCATCTCGTTCACTGTAATAACCCTTTTCCACAATCCTATAAAAGAAAGCAGTGAGAAAAATTGTGTTCAAGGTTTTGCATTAAGATAAATTAACTCTGCAGGGAAAAGCTTCTTTTGAAAAATGAATGAGAGAACAGTCAAATTTAAATACTTTGAGGAGTCTGGAGTCCCCTCTAAAGCATAGAAAATAGTCCTTCTGCAATTCAGGTTATCACTGATTTCAGTTAAATGAGAAGACAGAGTTAAGGTGTCAACTCAGTGAGGTGGTAAGTAAGATGAGGGCTGCTCCAAAAGTAATGCCTCTTATTTTATTACAACGGCCCACCAATATTCTGTTTCATTTTGTTGCCGTGATGCAGACGGCAGCAGAGGTGCAGTCTGACCAAATGTGTCTGACAAGGAAGTGCACATGAAGCAAAGGTGTGTCAATGAATTCCTCCATGCAGAAAAAAATGCAAACTTGGACATTCATCGACATTTGCCGAATGTTTATGGAGTGTATGTGAACCCAGGGAGATGGTAGGTGGTGTGTTTCAACAGCAGTGACAGTGAGAGTGGGTAACCTACGCTGGTGGAGATTTTTATGAACGCAGCATGCAGGCTCTTCTTCATCACTGGTGAAAGCACATAGCTCATGGTGGTGACTATGTTGAAAAACAGAGTTTGCTCTATCAAATAGTGTGCTTGTACTCTTCGTACCTCTTGTTTCCATGAAAATAAATAGCAGCCATTACTTTTGGAGCGATCTATATATGTACACATTCAACTGAAAAGTTTTGCAGTTCTAAAATTGAAGAAATATGAAATGCTTTTAGACAAAACTACAAATCCTTTAGGAATGGCTTTTTTTTTATTATTATTATTATTTGCATTTATAGTTGTTTTTTACCCCATTTATATAAATGGGGTAAAATGAGGTTTATGGCAAAAAAAGCATTATGCCATGCCAATACAGATCTGGATTGTTCAGAAGAAACCCTTGGTTTGAAAACATATTAAATTCAAATTATCCCTTCATATCATGGTCTTAATAACTAGCATTCTTTCCCCTTCAGCATGAAATTAGAAGCTCTGTCATAAAAAAAATACAGCTTCATTAAAACTGAAACAAAATATTTTTTCTTTTTCTTAATGTAAACAGCTAGTACGTTAAACTTATTTAGTACAAATGACACACAAAACTGAGCTTGTAAATTTTCTGATCACATACAGCATTTGATGAGTTCCATTACAATTATGAGCTCTGAAGATTCAGAAAATCTTTTTTTTCCTCTTTGCTTTTATATCAATTCAGTTGCATTTATATCATACCAACACAAAGGTAAAACAATGCAAAGTTTACTTTGTGACCAACCTAACTCAGATAACTGTATGCCAGTATTGGTAGGATAATGTTTTCATTATTCACACTAAAATACTCAATGGAAGAAGGACACAGATAATGAAGATGAAGAGTTGTGAATTTATAAGTTATAGTAAATGGATGCAGTGAAGTGTGGGCCCATATTTTAGGAGAGCAACATAAGACAACTGTAGAACTAGTGTGCAGTGCACATGGCTCACCAGCTTAGGCTACACATGTGTAGTATGCACTAGCAAGCCAATTATTCCTCATGTCATATGCAGTTATTTCCACTTTTTTTTCAGAATTCTAGAAAACAGACTTAATAAGAATAAAAACACAACTATTAATTAACAATAATCTAGCAAGTAGAAAGTCTAATCTTCTATAACAGCAGTAAATGAAATAAGACATACTTATTCATACTAAATATGAACATGTATTTTTACAGACACTCTGCTTTAAAACTGAAAACCAGCTTTGAGGCAATAAAGATGAGTACCTAAAGAAGATTCCTGCAGTTCAGGTCCTGTAATAACGCTGGGGGACCATCTACATATCTATTTTCTGCACCCTCCTTGCAATAGTTTACGTAAGACAAATGGTAGGTGACACTGCTTCATTATCACAACACTCCTACCTGAAGCCAGTGAAGCTTCTTTACAAGGATTTTTCAATTTCAGCCTGCAGATTAACACTGAATCACTGCCCTTTCTTTCCATAAAGGGAAAGATATCTGCAGGAATGTCTTATTCTGTTATTATGGAAATTAAAAAAATATTTATACTTAGCTTACAGAATGATCTTTAAGAAACACTTGGATGAAGAAAAAGTAAACCTTCACTGAGAGGACAGAAAGACAAGAACAATTATAGTAAGGAGCTAATTAATTCCTGCCTTTGATATGTAAATGGAAAGTCAAGTAGGCCAGTGCTTGAGAGAAAAAGTGGGAGGAAGACAGAAGGGAACTGAGAAGAAAGTATACAGAAATGTTATTTCAAGGTCCGAGAAAAAATAGGTTGGAAGAATTATAAATTTGGTGGCACAAACATTCTGAAAATTTAAGATAGCCCTTCAAATTGATGATAACATTATAGAGAAAGCAAAAATATCATACCAACAATAGAAATAATCCATATCCTCACTGTGCAGAATCACATTTATGTATACACATTTAATGAAATACGTTGATAGTACACAGCCAGACACATCTAACAGAGTACACACTGATACACATCAAGTTGCAGGTCTCCTAAAAGGCCACATGCCTGAATGAATTTGAGATAAATCCTTTTTCTGCTGTAAGGAAAAGCACTTCTCAAATGCCTCTTCTCACTGCTTTTCTATAAGGCAGCTGGGGATGCTGGTACCCAGCTGTAAAATGTAGGACTGAGCAAAAAAGCTATAGTGGACACTGTCATGCAAACTCAAAGGCAGCCTGCAGAAAGGGTGCAGACTTTTTCCTGTGATCAGTTCTCTCTTCTGCATAGCAGACAGTTCAAATTTAGCAGCTTTCATCTGATCATCAAGACTATCTACAGAATCACGGAGTCACAGAATGGCCCAGGTTGGAAGGGACCTCAAAGATCATCAAGCTCCAACCCCCCTGCCACAAGTAGGGCCACCAACGTGTTCAATAACTTACAGTGATGCTTGCTAGCTCCCACCTAGCCTTTGTATCCTTTCTGTTCTGAGTATTGTGAGGCTTCTGACAATATACATACTGTAGTCCTGTGGGCACTCTTTAGTAGCCTCTGGAAATCTCTAGTGCTGCCCTTCTATGAAAGAGAAGCTTCCTCTGCTGCTTATGTCTCCTTCATTATGCACATCTTCATTGCAGCAGTGGCATAAATTTGCACAGATGCTCACCACTAGTTTGCAGCGTGCAGATTAAGTTGGGAAGAACACAAATTGGATTCTACTCCTGTTGGAACACTGTAATTTGGGATTGAGCTTTAATTCATCACATCCTTATGAAGCCACTGAAAGCGACAAGGTAATACATTAAGTGTCCCCAGTTACTATGCTGAAACTTTGTTAGTGATGGAAAAGAAATAAGAGTAAGAGCATAGTCCACCTAAACATGACGCACTTGAGCTTGAGAATCAATGAGGTAAAGAGCTGAGGAATCCTGATACATCATTTTAAAATCAATTTTCAGAGCAGTATTAAAATTATATTGATACACAATTGTGCAGTTGACTGTAGCACAGGTATCTGGAGGTCAGTGACAAGCATGTTAGGTGACAGGGTGAAGTAATCAACCTCTCACAGAGACAAAAAAGTGAACATTTTATCATGGAAGGACAGGACGGGGCTGTCTGCTGGCCTTCCAGTGAGGTCCTGGCCAGGCATAAGTTGGGGCTGGGTGTCCTTCCTCAGGCAGCACAGACCTGGGGAAGACCCCCAGTCTTTCACAGCAGCAGCTGCTGAAACTCGTGATTCTGAGTACTAGCAGGTGAAAGAAGCAATACTGAGGAGGAACCAAACTGCACAAGGATTGGTTTCTACACCACATACCTGACCCCAAGACTGAAAGTCTCTTCCTGATTGTTATTCTTAGGAAGAGAAATCCATTGCAAAGAGTATCTCTGCAATTTTGAACAGAAGCTGTGTTAGTGACTCTTTGTGACCAAGTAAATCTTACCTACTTTAACAAACTGACCTTTTCCTCCTCCACTTTCCATAATCATACATTCTCCTATTCTTAGCTTTAACTCCCCGCTTCCTTCCTACACAGGCCAAACTTCCCAACCTCCAGCTGAGCCTGAAATCTCAGCATCGAAAGTCTTGCTTCCTTCACCTCAGGATGGTAAGTGCAGTTAATTTTTATGTAAATCAATCTAAACAGTTACTATAAAATTTGCAAATTCTAGCCAATGCCTGATATTGTTACTACAAATACTATTTCTCCAAGCTATGGAGTTGCTTCGATATCAGTATTAAGTAAATCTAGAAATACATAATTTAGCTTTCAAATGCCTGTAAATACACTGAGCTGTCCAAAAGAAAAAAAAAATCACTTCTACTTTCTATGACTTTACCGGCTTCCAACATTATTTCTCTTTATATCTTGATGCTAAGCTTGTATTTGCTTTTTTGATCATTAAATACCACAACATTTTTTGATCAATAAATACCACAATATCAGAAAAAGGTACCACTGTTGTTAGGGCTATTTTCATTCTTTTTCTGGCTGGCTTTTATGTTACACTCCTGTACCGTGTTACCTGTGGTCTGCACCCCATTACATCACATACAGTACTAGTGAGATACTTGCTTATACAAATACAAGATCCATTTAAATGGCAGTATGTGCTGATTTTTTAAATATTTGATTTTATACAATGAATGTTCATTTATCTAAAATTCTCTGGTTGCCACGGAGATTTTCTCTGTACATATTCACTTAATTCTTATGTAAAGATAATTTAAAAATAAAATTAATGTACTTCTACAAAGTAAAGTAAGCCTGAAAATTAGTCAGATACAGGGAAAGAAAATGACATCACTCTATCCAATAGCAAAAAAGTTTTCTACAAAGAACACCTTCTCATTGAGTGATTCATAAAATGACCCATGCCTCTACTGAGATGGTTTTGATTCCTTATTGTTTTGATGCACTTGTTTAGTTAAAAAGTAAAGCTTCCTTTTTAACTATGGATGTATTTTTCTTAATAAAGCACTGAAGAATAGTATATACAAATACCATAGCTCAGATTCAATTTGCTAATTCTCCCATATTCTATGACCATTTTCATAATTTGTTTCAGAATAGCTTTTACTGTTACTAATGACCAAAACTGTCTGCCTCTAATATGAAGAAGGATAAGGAGAAATACAGAAATGGCTTTGAATCTGACTCCGGGTCAACCAAGGAAGACATTTTCCTTTAGTATCTTGTTCAGAAATGAAATACAGCACTCTAGTTACTTAGAAAAACTGTTTTCCTTCCATCATTATAATAATGAGAGGTAGTTAATAAAAAAATGTGGCATACAGGAGAATTTGGGGGAAGATTCCGTATTTATTATAACAGGTACTAGTGTTTGTTTTCCCAATTTCTACTTCCTCATCAGCATTTCTATGGCATCCACAGAACTGAAAAATCCTCTGAGCTAAATAAAGACTTATACATTAAAAGCTTGGATAAGACTAAATAAATTGCCACATCTTCAAATATAGCCATAATACAGCCATCTGCAGTGAAGTTAGTAGGAGCAGTTCAGCATCCATAATTTTCAAAAGGACAGATTTATCTATCAGAGACTCCATTTCAGTCAGCAATTTTAATGATTTTTAATGGCTAAAGAATACTGCCTGTGCTCATGTGAACTACCTGCTCGTCATAGCCAGACAGCTGTGGCTGTCCTGACATTTAAGCACACTGTGTTAGAGCTCATTCTGTCACGTTGTTTACTTCCCCAAAAGACTGAAGCAAAAGGCCATCAAATTTTGAAACTGCATGACATATATTAACATTATATTGTGCTTATCTCTCTCTGTCACAATGCTTAAGAACACTCGTTGTTACTCAGTTCAGGATTACTCTAGTTTCACTGGCTCCAGTCCATCAGAAACTTTGGTACCTCTAGCAGTGCCTGGATGTATAATACATTCCTTACTCCAGCAGTTACGCTTCAACACTGACCAGAGAATTACACTTTCTGAAAAAGATTTGCTCTCCAGGTTTTGATCGTAAGATCAATTTACTTGTTGTTTAGGACAAGTACTTCGGCGCCCTAAATACTCCAGATAACTGTACTTCCTAAAATGTTTTGGCTTCCCTTTGTACTTCAGTCATATTGTAAATAAAAGAAGCAATAAAAAACAAAACATACAAAGCATTCATATCCTGTTTTATAATTTCAGGAATGGTCTTCAATCAAGGCACAAGAAACACAGTGAGCTCTTGGGTCTGCCAGAAACTTCCTGTACGTATACAGCTTCAGGTATAGAGGCCGCAGTTAAATATATATATATATTTCAGAATCATAGAATCACAGAATGGCCTGGGTTGAAAAGGACCACAATGATCTTGTCACCTGCACAGAACTGTCAAAACCTCTGCATTTCAAATGAACTTAAATGCTAGATTTGTTAATAATTGAGGAGATGTTCATATTTAAATTAAGTGGCATCTCTCCTCATTTCTCTAGCACGCAGGTTGTGTCTATATTACAGTGATGAGGCCATGGCAGAAAGAGAACATATTTGCCAGTGATGCTGAAATCACAAGGAGTCTATAATGACACTACTTAACAAACTCCAGAGTTTTGCAGGCACCAATTTGCCCTCCCTCCAAAAGGACTGTCCCCTTTCCCAAGTGTGTTAGCGACAGTGAAGGACAAATTCATGGCAGTAATTCCTGCAAAGTTATCTTGAGTAGTAACAACAAAAGACAAGAGGATATTTTAAATGAAAATGTCTTAGCTGAAGAGGCTTCCACAGTGAAGTTAAGAGCCAAGCACGCTCTAATGTTGTATCAGTTCATTTACAGAGTGGCATGAAGCCAACCAGCATTATAATTGCACCATCATCATAGCATGAGTCATTTATTCATATATAAAGCTGTAACTGAGTGTCCTCTGATACCTAATGTTTCCTCTAATTCTAAGTGCATGCACTGACCACATCCTAAGTTTATTTTATATTATAACCATTTCCAAAAAGATATTTTTTTTTCTTGTCTTGAAGAGAATATTGTAGTCTGCTAGAGTCTGACTGACTTAAAAAGCAATTCTGACAGTGTCAGGTATAGAGGCATTATTACAACTCTGCACAGGAAGGGAACAGTAAATTATATTAGAAAGTCTACAAATGAGCAATAACACACACCTCTTTATCCTGTAAACTACTGTTATTTTAATTACTGGTGCAGTAGAAATCAAGAGACATTAAATGAGCTATTATTACATCAATAAGTACTTTCACCAGAGCCAATTTGTGTGTTTTTCATTCTGTTTTTCACTGAATAGGATGCATTTGGGTAAGTCAAGACAAAAAGACTTCTTCTTTTTTTTTTTTTTGCTAGCCTTAGTGAGCATGGCTCTAACTCATGTTCAAAAGACAAATTAATACCAATTAAAGAGACCAGACGTCAGAAGCAAATGAAAGATGCTACTCTGCCACAGGTTTATAAAAGACTCACATTTTTGTGGCAGATGAAGTCTTTGGCAATTCTTATTTCCCTATGCAGAAACAAGAAGCTTCAAGAAATTTTGTTCACAGGAGGTAATCATTTCAGCACCTCTTAAAAAGACAAGTTCTTCAGGAAAAAAAAAATCATATTTTTTGTTAACTTACACTCCATATAAGAAGATAGCATCAGCTTAAATCTAAATTTCAGAGGAAATAATATTAAACGTGAAATGAAAGTGAGTTGAGAGACCTTCATCCATAAACAATATTTTTAGACAGTGGTTAGTGTACTTAATAAAATGAAGGAAGAAACAAGAGAGCCTACAGTCAAGATGACAAAGTACAGACAAAGAGAACATAAGGACTGTCATAATCATATGAAGCTGAAAAAAGAAAGAAGCTAATGAAAGCTATTGTTATCAATCTTCATATATTCTGAGGAAAATTAAATCAGTCTTTGGTTTTTTTCTTTTAAATTTAAAATAGATCTTTTTTTTCTGAAATTAATATTTGGAAAAGTGATTCTGCTGCAAATCAATAAAAATCAGTAAAATCTGAATGGAAAAGATCAACTTCAAAAAGAGGCAGCTCATAAGAGACAGGTAACAGACTTCAGTGTACTGCAAGACCTGTCACAGTTAAGAGGTTAACTGACAGAAGCAAAACCAGATCAACAAAGGGACTGAGAATCTGATGAAAGGCAGCATGGAATAGAAGAAAAAATCAAACTTGAAAGCATAAAGCAATTACACTACATTTAACCGAACAATGCTGAAGCGACAGAGGGCAAAATAAAGAGGCAAGAGAAAAACGTAACTGAACCAGCCTTAGGAATAATTACCATTATTCCAAAAGGAAAGAACTGTAATGAAAATTGAAGAAATAATAATCAAAGGGTTTAACATAATAAAGAGAGAAGAGTGAGTATGTATGTAATCAAATCTTGGAACAATCTAAAGTTTACTTATTAGTAGTAGAAGTGTATTAAAAAAATTATCTTGATTAACAATTTGCTTACATAAATAAGTCAAGTCAGAACAGAAAACCTACATCAGTTTTTATGGTAAAGTCATTCTACGTTCCCTGATGGTCATTGAATTTAATCTTTGTTCTACTGAGATCTTTGACTCATATTAAAATGTTTGATTTAATTTATTTGAGCTCAAGTCCAGTCCCATCTATCTAAAAGTATTCAGAGGGTTGATTCCATCAATTCTTCCTTTAGCCGCCTTCTTTCAAATGGAGAAAAGCTTTCTGATTATAAATCTGCCTTTTAGAAGTATCCACATAGATTTTATTACTTTATTTTGTATGCACAATATGATGCCATTCAAAAACCTAGTAAAACCAAATTATTTCCTTCCATCACCCAAACTCCTCATATAAAAGTTGTCTATTGTCTAAACTCTGTGATACTCTTCCTAAGAAGTTGATATAAGAAGAAAATTGTGAGAAAGAAATGAAAAATGATCTTCTCCTGTCACTGTGCTTCATGTCCTGCAATTTCCTGTCCACAAGTGGAGTATAGACAAGATATTTTTAAGAGGAACCATTCTTGCAGATGGAGAAAGGAAGGATGAATCTTAGCATGATCACTCTATCATGCATTTGAACAGTTGTGCTATTTCTGGGTTTATGTTTCTTTCAGTAAGATCCTTTTCTGGCTGCAAAGAGGACTAGCGTCAGTATCAGGGCAGTGTGAGGAGACTTGCTGTAGGACGCACTGGGCTGGAAGACTAAGGAGTATCAGAGTATTCTTCCAAGGCTCTGTTACAGTGCCACATTTTAAAATGCTCTTCAAGCACGCATAGTTGATTCAAACATACAGGGATGAAAGAGGAGGGACAGACAATTTTAAAAAGTCGTATTTGCCAGAACTGGGCTGGAGACTGGAATATTACTTAATTTACACTTACTAGAACTATCTACCTTGACTTCAGCAAGGCTTTTGACATGTTTCCCATAATAACCCCACTGATAAGCTTAGGAAGTGAGAGCTAGACAAGTGGACAGTGAGGTGGATTGAGAACTGGATGACTGGCAGAGCGCAGAGGGTTGTGATCAGATGTGCAGAGTCTAGTTGGAGTCCTGTAATTAGTGGTGCTCTCCTTGGGTTAGTACTTGGGTCCAATCTTGCTTAACATCTTCATCAGTGACCATGATGAAGTGAGAGAGTGCACCCTCAGTAAGTTTACTGATGATATAAAGCTGATGCACCAGAAGGTTGTACTGCCATTCAGTGAGATCTGTATTGGCTAGAGACTTGTGTGGAACAGAACCTTATGAGGCTCAACAAGGGCAAGTGTGGAGTTCTACACCTGGGGGCGCATCAGTACAGGTTAGGCGCTGATCTACTGGAAAGGAGTTCTGAAGAGCTCCTGGTGGACAACAGGTTGGCCATGAGGCAGCAGTGTGTCCTTGTGGCCAAGAAGGCCACAGGTATCCTGGGTTGTTTTGGACCTGCTTAAAGGTTGTTTTTTTTTCTTCCTTTTCCCAAAAACTTCTGCTGTAATTCCTCACACAATAATGTCATTAACATATTGCAGGTGATCAGGAGCCTTCCCCTGTTCCATTGCAGTCTGGATCAGCCCATGACAACTGGCAGGGCTGTGTTTCCACCCCCGGGGCAGTCGATTCCAGGTGTCCTGGACACCTCTCCAAGTAAAAGCAAACTGCCTGCATTCTGCTCCCAGAGGAATTGAGAAAAAAGTATTAGCTATGACTGTTGTGGCATACCACTCGGCTGTCTTTGACACTAGATCATACTGAATTTCTAACATGCCTTAGCAGTGGTATGACTTCATTCAGGCCATGGTAGTTCACTGTTAGCCTTCACTCTCCACTGGACTTTTGCACTGGACATATGAGACTACTGAAGGGTGAGAGAGTCTTGTTGATTACTCCTTGGTTCTCCAGTTGATGAATCAACTGATGAACGGGAATCAGGGAGTCCTGGTTGGTGCACCGCTGTAGTGGAGATTAGCATCTGCTGTTTGTCTTTTCGTAGCAACCCCACAACAGAATGGTCCTCTGAGAGACCAGGCAAGATAGCTACTTACTGTCCTCCATCTCGAAGACAGCTATACAGAAAGCCCACTGAAACCTTTCTGGGTCCTTGAAGTACCCTCTCCTGAAATAATCTATACCAAGGATGCAGAGTCTCTGGGCCAGTTAAAGTGGGGTGCATTTGCCATTCATTTACAGTTACGCTTACTTTGGCCTCCAATACAGTTAACTCTTGGGATCCCCCTGGCAGAAATACAGATGAGTTTTTCCCCTTTATAACTTGATAGAATTAGAGTACACTGTGCAGCATGTCCACTAGAGCCTCTTATTTCTGTGGTTCTGATGTGCAAGGCCACCAAATCCACATAGTCCAATAAACCCAATTGTCCCTTTCCTTCACCTGGCTGGAGACAGGGCTCCTCTAGTTCTGATTATTCTATTTTTTAATCATTTCTCATATACGAGAACCAGAAGGCTCACTGTCAACCTCAGAAATAAGATCAGATCATTTACTCTGTCTGGAGAACTGCCCTCTGTAAACTAGAACTGCCATTTTCCTGGAAGAATTCTCTCTTGTAGTAATTCACCCTCGCAACTCATGTACCCATGCCTGTAGGGTTGAGATGGGTTTTTCATCCCACTTCCTCATATCCTCTCCATGGTCACGCAGGTAAAACCACAGGATGGCACATGGTGTGTACTCACTATATCCTCTCTATCAAGCAGAGGAACACTTACTTTTAAAGAATAACATACCCATTTGTACAGGTGGAGGAGCCGTTGAACCAGTTTCTTTTTCTTCGAGTGGCTGAACCAGTTTCTTTACAGCTGAGACACAGGACTGCAGGGAGGAAGAGAGACTATCTTCACATTGTCAAAGTAAGCTAGTCACTTTATCCACTGTTGGTCTTTCATTATCCTTCCAGTTCATTCTTGCCAGGGTGCTGGCACATGATGATGGTGCACTCTATACCACTCTCCACCACACAGGTCACGCGCATATCAGTGTCATCTGGATCTTGGGAGTTGGTATTATCATTCATGTTAATTCCATACATCATCACTACCGCATCTAGTTCCCTTAAGTACTGGATACCTTTCTCCATGGTGTTCCTTTTCCCTGGATTACATATGAAGTCTTCCTTGAAGGGATGTCTCTCCCTCGTGGCTGACAAGAGGCACAGGATGAAAGGCCGTGACCCTTTTCCAGTTGTTTTGTCAATGCCACTTTCCCAAGAAAGAGATCCGAGCTGCTTGGCTTCACTGCCTGCAGAGTGCTCATCTGGATGACAACCATAATCTTTTCACAAAACTTGCACCTCACTAAACATTAGGAGTAAGATGGTTTCTGTCTCTTTCTCCTCCTACTATTTTTGCAATGGCCCCAGACATTCTGAAGAAAAACAATTCTGTCCTAGCTGAAACTAAGACAAGAACTCAACAGCTGTCTTGTAGAAATGTTTTAACAAGATGACTGGTTTTATAAATCCTATGAATTTCAAATAGTATATCTTTCTTGTTACTCCACTTACCAACTTATTATAGGACGTAACACAGCCCTCCTGGCTGGCTGGTTACCACCTACCATTTTTCATTATGATCTGCCTTCTGCCTGCTCCAGCACACACTGACACCATACACCTGCTAAACACCTTCCTTGTACCATATGGGCTCTCCATAACTCACTATCAATTTCTTCCATTCTCAACTCATGTAATCCTTCAAAAAAAGCCTTCCCAATACTTACATTTCCAAGCACATTTTTTAAACTAGTTCCTGCAGATTAAGTCTCATGTGAAGAAATTGTATGTTGATGAAATAACACCAGTAATTACTAAGACATAGATTACGTGCAGAGCTAAAAACAGGACCATAACATCCCAGGAGGAAATACACAGTGTGGTATGTAAAGACAGCTTACCTGTCAAATAGTTCTCCACCTGTGACCAATTCCAGAACAAGGCTGATATCTGTAGGGGTCTCAAATATCTCCTTCAGTTTTATCTGGTAAAAGACAATGAAAATCACAGAATCATAGGATTCATTCTTCATATTTTTCTTCTTGCAGAGCATATCACACTGCCAACAGCAAGGCACAGACCACAGCTAGTAATGTAGAGGAATGATATCAGCTGAAGTTGGTGTCTCCTTTATCTTGCAGTCAAGCAAATTACTGTAAACATTCTCCCAGTCTTGTTGGTTTTTGACTTGGTTTGGATTTTTTTTTCCTTTTTCTTTTTTTTTTCTTTTTCTTTTTCTTTTTTTTTTTTTTTTTTTGCTACCTTTATCCCTTTTGCATTTCCTCCTTTTTTTTTATTGTTGTCCTCACACCACCATAATCTCTGTGGAATACAGCAGTTTTAGAACCTGCTTTCTTTAGTGGTTGTTAACATCCCTCTGTCAATCTTCTACAGCAAGCTGAATTCCCACTGAAGATGGACAATGCCAAATTCCTCCTATCCTTTACAGAACGCCTTTTGCACAGTTTCTCACTCAATTCTGCGAGAACGTCAATAATTTAATTTGAAGCATAATTCAATGGTCTTGCATAATGAATTGCTAATGGAGACATGAGGAGAAACCAAAGTTTTAACTAAGATTCCTGCAAGTCTATATGAGTGAACAACAGTAGTCAATGTGGAGCTGTCAGAAAGATTATTATTATTTTTTTTGAGGACATGGAGTGAAATGTGACTGAACTTACGATGTTGGGATGTGAAAGGCGAAGAAGGACTCCAATTTCCGTACGAACAATTTTCTTGTCTATCTGGTTAAAAGCAGGGGGAAAAAGAGGTAAATAATTGATTTCTTTGTTAACCACAGATAAGTTTATCATAGGAAACCAAGTATGAATAGCAACTCTAGGTCTCTTGGGAGACAACAATGAGGTGAGATACATAATTCAAGTATACTGTGTGGAAGAGTCTTCCTTTATCACAAGACAGATAGTGTAACAGAAAAAAAGACCAGCATCTAGCAAAATGATCAAAAACAAATCATGTAGAAGTAGACTGTAGGAAAGACATCTAAGTAAACTCCTAGCATTTCTATTTTTATTAAGTCTCTGCTCTTGTCTACCACATCTTAGGACAGTTCCTTTTTTGCCAGCTTCCTTTTGGCATACTCTGGTCACCAGCTGTACTTACAGTTTTCTGCAGGTAGGATGAGCACACCAAGCAGAGTAACAAGGTGCTTAGTACAAAAAAGCAACACAAAAGTTAAACAGCCCTGAGCCACAGGCAGTGCATAAGGTTTGGCTTCAGCTTGCTTCAGACATACCTGACAGACAGGCCTAGTTCTGCACAGACTCTCTCTGATTAAACTATGAGAGGATTAGCTCCTCCCTTCTCAAATTGCTAGCTTTAACAATCCAGGCATGACTTACGCTCTCTTGGGGTAAATTGATCATTTCTCACAAAAAAATGCAGACCTGGGCAGTATTTCATTCAGGAAAGACAACTGCAGCTCTTCCTGAAATTGAACACTTAAGCAAGCAAGAAAAATGCTTGTAAGCAAATTACGCATGCTTTTTATGTTGCTAAGGTAATCAATACACTTACTTATGAAGAAACTATCATGGTTGCAGACATATCAACAAACACAAGATAAATTCTACACTGATGAAAATAAACATTTTTCTTCTACTGCACTCTTCATCTTGGGGGTTATGAAATGCATGAGAGTCAGCAAGTTAAGTCACCAGCTTTTTCCAAACTGGTGAAACAAACGACATGAAACAGAAAATTTTTGTTTCTTTTTAGTGGAGACATTCCATCAAACATTTCTAGGTTTTGTTGTGGGGTTGCTGTGTTTTTGTTTTGTTCTTTTTTTAACATTATGTTGGAAATGAACTACGATACTACATAAATCTTTCAAAGGAGTATAAAATTACCTTCAAATTCTTAATGACGAAGTCACATGCTTAAAAAAAGATCCCTTTTTTTTTTTAACATCTGAAGGATGGGAAGTGCTTCTCAGTATTTTATTCTCCTCAGCAACACCAAAACCAGGTATCAGTGATGCTCTGAACTACAAGACAGGCAGCATTTGATTCTCCCTGCACACGTGGAAGTCAGGAATGATGCCAGGAGAGTAGTGCTGCAGTGGTCTGGCATGGTATAAGAGTATACAGCGAGAGCCCTCGGGATCTACTGAAAGTCATTGACATTTCCCTGCTTTTAGTAGCTCTGACAGGGAGCAAAATAAAAGACAAAAAAATCAACTTTCCATACATTAAGAGCATCAGAGAAGCAGCAGAAAACAAAAGTTAAAGAGGAACAAAACGCTCAATTCCCCTAATACCTAATGGGAGATAAAGAATGGTGCTTATATCTAAAATCTTTGCTGGGATCTAATAAAATGCTGTGGCTGCATATGCTGAGGAGTTCCTTCTTGGGCCCAGGATGCTTGTGGGTCAGCATGACTCCTCACCCCTGGGTTACCCACACAGCACAAAGGCATGGTGTCTCGCATGGTGTCTCGCTCCAATTACAGGAGGGAGAGAAGATTCTTTAATATATGTGTACCAGATGGCAAGATTAAGACACAACAGGTCAAATGTTACCCCGATCAGTTTAGTACAAATTCTAGTTGCTTAGGGATATGGGGAAGGGAAGATGGGTGATAGAAAAGAGAGAGGAAATAAAAGCAAGGAGTCTTTGTAGAAAGCAAGAGAGATAGTCATCACTGGGATTCCTGCCTTTTTCTTAGTTCAGACATTTATCTTCAGTAGTGATGGGTCGTTGGAGGTTGTGTTGTTCAGTTGGTGACTACTAACAATAACAGTACAAACTTATTTGTAAGTCCAAAGTGGTCGAGTCAGCTCTTTTTGGAAATGACAGTTTTTGGATCTCAGCATGAACTCCTTTGTTCCCACCTTCCAGACCTTGCAAATTTAAGCCAGCAGATAAGAGGGAGCAGGGAGGCACCAGGTTGTTTCCCTGTCTTCAGAGGATACAACGGTACCGTCCCCCAGTCTCCCGTACCAAGCTGGAGTTATTTGGTCACAGTCCAGGTCGTCAGCCAGTAAACGCTCCTGGTCACTCCCATTTGAAGGCAAAAATCTTCAAAGAAATGCTTTCAAATGTAAAATTGTCCACAGAGTGATGCTGATTGCCACACAGCGACACCCATCACTCACCTCCCAGATAAGACTTACGGCGAAAAACGCCTCAGAGAGTGAGATTTGAGCCGAGAAAAAAGAAGGGTTCAGACACACGGCCAGCAGCTCTGGTGATTCTGGCAGTAACAGGCACCTGGGATCTTTTCATGGGCTTCGCACCTCAGACCAAATCAGAAAAGTTAACATGCATGACCACAGGCACAGCTGCTGCTTAGAATGAGCAATTCATCCACTCAAAAATAGCCCATGCAAGTTGAACAATCTGCAGTTTATTTTCTCCAGTTCCGAAAACGTTTGCTCATCATGAATGCCTGGCAGGAGGCATGTAAGAGCCTGTCCAAATCCTAAGGATGTTTCCTTTGGCACTAACTAGGCAGTACTGACAAATGACAAAGGCCCCCTCTGAAGTTGCTGGCAGCAGTAAATTAAGTGAAGTGACCTGAGACTCAGTTTCAGGTAGGAAAGTCCTCTATGATCCAGTGATCCAGTTCCCAATCTAACACACATTTTTTTCTTTAAGCTTCTTCAGATGGTAGTATGAGAAAAAGGTACCAAAAAATCTGAGATTCTGAGTTGGAATAGTAAATAGGTCACATATAAATGCTTAGGAGTGCTAAATATTTAGAAGCATCCTAGAAAATGCCTAAATGAATATATTTTATAACAGAAGCACACATGTGTAAATGATATGAATAGTTTCAGAGTAAAAACTGCAGCATATGTAGCCACAATATTTGAGTAAGAAGACACTGTTTTTTGACCAACAGCAGCAAAGATCTACCAAACTGCATTTGGGATAAAGATGCAGTCCAAGAACCATGGGCACTTAACTGAAACGCCTGTCTTCTCTGTAGTCTGTGTTGTGGCTTTGCTGTGACATCTGAAATTCCCAGACAAATAGTAGCAGGTTGCATGCACTCAAACCTGAACTCTTAAGTCCAGCTTATGGACAGACAGATAGGCACAGGGCTAACAGTATTAACAGAGTACTTCACACAAAGCAAAGACCCAGAGAGTTAGGACAGTATCTGCTAGTGTGGGTCAGTCAAATTATCCCCTCAAACCCTTATTTACATTAAACATTTACATTAAAAATATTCTGGGACGTGCTAGTATTTTCTCTCCATTTTTCTCCCACTTTTCTAGAAATAGGTATTTATCTGTTCTTACAATTATGTGCCTAAAAGCACTGGATCTTCAAAACTGGATCCTCGTCACTGACTGAATTAGAGCTAGATCTGATTCTTAATGGTCTTATCCTAGGTCTCATCCTTAAAGCTGAGATCTTTCCATGTTTCCATGCCCTGAGATGATGAGGTAGAGTGATACTACAAATCCCTGAGATACAAAAGCGTTGATTCTATCTGAATTAAATCAGACACAAGATAAAATGAACTGTCACTGTAAAGAGGTTAGTTTAGCTGCTGCCTTGCAGTAAAGTACTTTATCCTGAAAACACAGGTGGCTAGCAGTTGTAAAGGCCCCTCAGACTTAGTAGAGAGCAAGAAGCAGAGCATATTCCTCATCCTACAAGCCTGTTCTTTGCTGTCCTCCTTCCCTAGGACCCTAAAGACACAGAGGTGTACATCTGGCCAGCTGTGGTCACCAGGCAGGGTGTGCACGCAAGTAACAAAACAGCAAATGCATATGGCTTTTCAGATGCTTCACAGCACAGTCCACCTCATGGATGCTGTTTTCCCCAGCTCTGCACAGCTTCTTATTTAATATCTCTTTTATTGACTCACATGAACACCTCTAACTGGGGCAAATGAATGCTTTATTGAACCAACAGCTCAGGCTCTGAGCAGGTGTTTCCTTGCACTTACAAGAAGCATGCTGCAAATCATGACTGGCTTGCCATTACCCCCTGCTACATGTGTTTCGAAGAAACAATTTTTGCGTCCAACTCAGTTACAAGAACTCAGACTTTATGGTGTTAATTGATAACTACTCTTCTTAACTACATCATTGTTTTTGTTTCTGTTGTTGTTTTTTTTTTCCTTAAAAAATATACACAAATACAACTATTCACCAGCAGAGATACACAGTCGCTGGTAGTCTGAAAGTGTGTTTCCGACTGTGACAAGTATGCAAAGGGCTGCTAGGTTACCAAGCTTCTTTTGAAAGGTTTCAAACATAATGCATGAAAGTTTCTTTCTCTTCTGGAGAAAAACTTTAAAATACACATTTTCTACTCAGTTGTAGGCTTTATTTTTTAATTTCAGCATGTCCTGAATAACAGAAATTACAAGATGAACCTTTTGAACAAAATGATACTAAGGATACTTCTTTGTTCCAATTAGGGTAGTTATTTAACATCTATTTCATGTGATTTGATTCTTTGTGTAACCTTTTTTTTGAATGAAAGTAAGAGTTCTTGAAATAAAGAATTCGTCCTACATTTTAGGGGCTGCTCTTGCTGGGTCATTGCTTGACCTTCTCAGCAGCTTCTCAGCAGCTCTCTCTTCGAAAGGGAGAAATGTTAGTACTTGGACTAATATTATACTTTAAGGAAAAAAAAAAAAAACATGGTTCAAAATAATATTTTCTGTACTTTAAGCTTAGCAGACTATTCTGGCTCTATCTCTATTGAAGCTGAACACAAGGTCCCAGAAGAAGACATCAAACAATACAATAAAGCACAGCAGTAATTACACAGTGCTGCAGTATCTTCTATGAAGTCAGCAGGGAGTTCTCACTTTGTAGGCTGCTGACAAAGTTTTTGAGCCTCTGTAAGTCCACTCGTATTATTAATGCAAGGGAAACAGACTATTCCTTATTAAATCAAGTATTTTCTGCCTTTAGGTACAAGTCCACACTTCCAATTTGTATCTACAATGCTTCAATGAATGCACATTTTTCAGACTGTACACACTTGCATGGAACTACTGCAAGTTATACTAATGTGCCTGGATTTGTCTTTTTAGGATGTTTTATTAGGTGCTTAAAGGTCTGCTTGTATGCATACATGCTGGTTGCAAATGCAGGTCAGATGGGCTTGTACAAGCAAATGGTATATGAGGTTTTTAAGAAAGAAAAAGAAATGACATTTCTGCATATGATAATACTGTTAATCCGTTAAACGTAAATTTTTTCCATCAAAGGAGCAACACTTCTGTTTGTCAAAGAGCACAGCGCATTTGCAGACAAGCTATCAGATGGATAGAGATAGTTTGAGTGATTGTATAGGCTACAAACAGTAAGTTACATGCTGATTTATCTGATTAATAGATCCTCCAGAACACAACATAATATTTTAAGGGCAAAGCTGGCCAGAGGCAAACCATATTCTTCAAAAGCATGCAGATCCTGGTCAAAGGATCTTCCTGCTTAACTTGGTGGTGCCACGCAAGTATGAATCACAAGGTTCCCATGGCTCTTACAGCTTGCACAACACAGGTGATTTACAATAATGTGCTTTCTGTATAGGTTCAGAATAAGTTATATGTTCATTAGAACAGGCCTTACTATCCGTTGTAGTCTATTTGAATAATTTTGTTATTTCCTTTTCTGATTATACACAGTTTTTAATGTAAATATGTTTGATTAATGTTGAACCACTTCAAAAACAAATTTCAGACCACTAGGCATTCATGAACTGCTTGTTTCAGTTATTCACTATTTACAGTGTGTCACTGCCATTGCTGTTGCTCCCAAAGCTGCACAGAGGAAGACACTTTTAAAACAGAAGAACAATGCGTAAATCTAAGTTAAATGGATTTTGTTCCTGAGTTCAAAATAGTCACATTTAAAGGATTATTTAGAAAACTGTACTTGCCATTTTCTTGCCCATTCTTCCAATTTCACTTATACGGCTACAAACACAGTTAAAATTTACTAAGCTATGTTTTAATCTAAATGATGCAATCAGTATTAGACATTTGACATTTAGTAAGACTTCATGTTATCACCACACCTCCAAATAAAAAATTGTATCACCATGTAATCATAGAATCATAGAATCATAGAATCATAGAATGGCCTGGGTTGAAAAGGACCACAATGATCATCTAGTTTCAACCTCCCTGCCACGAGTAAGGTCACCAACCACTAGACCAGGCTGCCCAGAGCCACATCCAGCCTGGCCGTGAATGCCTCCAGGGATGGGGCATCCACAACCTCTCTGGTTAAGCTGTTTCAGCACCTCACCACCCTCTGAGTGAAAAACTTCCTCCTATTATCTAACCTAAATCTCCCCTGTCTTAGTTTAAAACCATTCCCCCTTGTCCTATCACTATCAAACCATGTGAACTGTCATTCCCCCTCCTGTTTGGAGGAGTATTGGAAGGCCACAATGAGATCTCCCTGGAGCCTTCTTTTCTCCAAGCTAAACAAGCCCAGTTCCCTCAACCTTTCTTCATAGGAGAGGTGCTCCAGCCCTCTGATCATCTTAGTGGCCCTCCTCTGGACCTGTTCCAAGAGCTCTGCTTTCTTCTTGTACTGGGGGCCCCAGGCCTGGACGCAGTACTGCAGATGGGGCCTCACAAGAACCAAGTAGAGGGGGACAATCACCTCCCTTTCCCTGCTGGCCACCCTTTTTTTAATACATCCCAGGATGCAGTTGGCCTTCCGGACTGCAGGCGCACACTGTTGGCTCACATCCAGTTTCTTGTCCATCAGGACTCCCAAGTCCTTCTCTGCAGGGCTGCTTTCAAGGGGTTCTTTCCCCTGTCTGTATTAATACCTGGGATTGTCCTTGCCCAAGTGCAACACCTTGCACTGGGCCTTGTGGAACCTCATCAGGTTCACATGGGCCCACTTCTCTATGCTGTCCAGGTCCCTCTGGATGGCTTCCCTTCCCTCCAGTGTATCGACTGCACAGCTCAGCTTGACGTCATCAGCCCCTTGGAAACTGAAAGCTGTTAGATGATAGAATATTTCCTACCATCTACTATACCATTTTATCTCAAAGATATTCTAATTTTTTTACAAGTCTTCATTTGCATGAGAAAAACTGAGAACAAATATACTATTCTTACTTACATTATTAGCAAAGTTTGATGCCTACAGCAATTCAAGAAATTGCACAGAAATATTAAGCTAATGTTCACATCATTCTCTGCATTAACTCACACTCACAGATTCATCTCAGCTTTCACTGCTACTTAATGAAGGTTTGACATACAAGGGCTACCATTACTATTGCAATCCCCAACACAGACACCAAATTATTCCATGTGATGAAATATATACTCAACCACTCAATTTTGTAAGGCCTGGCTGGGTGTCTGCTGATCAAATGAGAATATTTTCTTTATCAAACATCAGACAGGAATAAATCTTGACAACTTCAGGTACGGATTAAGTCTTGTGTGTAATCTCCGAAAAATTACCCAGAATCTTTGGACCTGCACCTGAACTTTAGCATCCCCTGATGTTGAAAAAGTCTTCTGGTAGATCAGCCCCAGACACCAACAATGAGGGGTCCTGAAGTCACAAAGTTACTTCAGTGTTTGACAGTAGATAGAATCTGTAACTTCACAACTACAGGAACCAAATAAATGAGTCCATGTACCCAGAACTGCTTATAATTTACAGTTTATACTCTTTATAATCTGGGTACCATAGAAAGCCAGCGGATCCTCACAGAAAAAAAAAAATCCCACACAGAAACTTTGTAGGGAGAATAAAAAATGTTTGATACAATTGTGAGAGGACCCTAGGGAGCAAGTAGATACAGCAATATGATTAAGACAAGTAGATAGACTTTTGAAAGTGTGGCCGTATAGCTAACTTAAAGAGCTCCATTCATAGATTAGAAACTGTGAACTGAGATTCTTGTTAGTGTTAACTGTCAGTGAGTATCAGAATGTTTCAGGAATGTTTCTGTCTCTAAGTCTCTCCAATCCCTATCGAGGATGTCTCAACTACATCAATGCCTCCTCTACCAGCATCTACTAGCCATGCAGGAAAAAAGAAGCAACCGAGCCAGCGGAGAGCATAGAGTGACTGCTCTGTCCAACAGATCAGACAGAAGATCAGCTTAGACTAAATCCCAACCTGTGAATTCTGTGCAAAAGAGCCACAGGTTGCCTTCCATATCCTGAGTTTCCTGATGCTTTATACAATTTAGGACTAAATGGAGGAGATGCTGAAAGGAGGCTGTTGTATACTATGTGAGCTTGAACTAGAACCTGCGACCTTCTGCCAAAGTTACTTAAAGTCCCCATTACAATTACTATAGTCTGGGTATGCTCTCATAAGCTCTGGGAAGAGAAGACTGTGTGCAACACCTCAGCAGTCTCTCTTTGAACACATTTCATATAAAAGCTATATAGGAGAGAGAAGATCTATCTTATAACACCAGTTGCAAGACAAACATGGCGTCCATAAACACTAAGGACATTTCTGCATTGACAACATAACATCAACAAATAAACTCAAGGATTGGGAAGAACAAGGAACTTCTATCAATCACCCGTAAAGTTGTGCCTTCTTTTGTTCTGAGTCAATGAACCTCAAGTGTTGTTTCTACCTCCAAGCAACATTTTAACAGGAAAGACACCTGTAGAAAAGCTTATAGCTGATAAAGGCATTCTTCTGACATAGAGTTAGACCTCTCATATAGTGAAGGACACAAAACTAACTCCCACTCCTGTATGTGTGGTTCACTAAGGAGCTGCAATACACAAGAGCACTGGCATCACCATCCCCTAAATCCACGTTCCTGCCTTGAAAGAACTGACCTAGAGATCTAAAAGGCTTTGAACTCCAATCTCAGCAGAGTGCTCCTTTCACCAATGAGTTCCAGAAAAACTGAAACGTAACACTCAAGCCTCTCTCTTTAAAGCTTTTCATTCTGTTAGCTACTGTAAGGCAACTAAAGTAACAGATAAGCAGAGTTACCTAAAGCCTTGTACATACCTACCTTATCTCCACAGATTTTATCTGTGAAGAAAAGTATGCTGCAGGTCATTATTGCTACTTTATGCACTGTTATGCTACTTGCCTGGATACAAATTCATTCCATATCCTGCTGCTAGCCTTGGTGCCTTATGTTACTCTCCATCCACAAAAGATGGAAGAACTACTCTTATTGCTGTGATGCAACTAGAACACAATAATGACTCCATAAGAATAGCTAAAATAAGCTGTAATGGTAACATGTATCATTTTCCTAGATTTCTGCTAAATGCAATTTAATTTCTCATTTGCAGGAATTACGATTCTCATCTGCAGAAATCAGGACCTTTCCACAGACACTTGAAAGCCATGCCACAGAGTACTTCTGATTGTGTCTTCTTTTAACTTTACTTTCAAATCCTGTTCCTAATGTATTTACCACTAAATTTAGTAATCTACAACTAATTATCATGCCATTTCTTCTCATAGCTTTGTTGTTTTATTAGGGTGCAAACAGCTAAAACCAATATAAATGTTATGTACCCTTGCAACAAAATCTAGCTTTCTGCAAGTTGATATTCCTGAGACTATTGCTTAGAAACCCACAGAAGCTGGATCTTTGCAATTCTAAAATACACTTCAAATAATAATTTTCTCAAAAAGACTGTAAATCAAAGTGACTAACATAGTACCAAAATAATAATTAAAAATATTATTTATGTAAATTCTTACTAATTATGGAAATGCTTCCAGAAGGTTTCAACAATACTATGTAATACACGACCAGCTGAAGTTTCAAACACTGTCTCATTCAACATCACCAGAGTCAAATGGAATAGCTTATTAGAAACAAATGGTAGTAGTTGATGGCTGCTTAAAAAGAAAGGGAGGGAGGGAGGGAGTATTACTATTATTTCACATTTATGGGAAAATGTTTTATTAGCTTTTTTCAAAATGTATTCAACCTTTTAATTATTATGACTTTTTCTTAAGGAAGTCCTTCCAAGTGATTCAGCCATCAACACTAGCCCCTCAGACATCAACTATCATAACGTTCAGCTTAGAAATTGTACTGAACTTCAGACCCAGTCTTCAGAGGTGCTCTGACCTGATAGTGTATCTCATGGCAATGATACAGTGATGCTGACTTCACAATTTTCCAAAGCAGTTTCTGTAACCTGAGCCTGAAGGTCTTGTTTCTTACACAGCGGCTGTGCTAAGTGCCCCATCTCTTTTCCATTCCTCCCTGCCCATGGCCTGTCTTCCGTTTAAAGGTCGTAAGACAAAAGAAGACCACTTCAGTAAAAGAGCTTATTTTATCTTGAAAGATCCCAGTGTAATCAGTTCACTAAGGAAGTCCATTATGATTATAGAGTTCCTGGTAAAAGAAATCACCTCTCATAGACCTCAACTAGATTTCTGTCTCTACGGGCCTACAGAGAATTCAGCTTCAGGCAAGAGGAGTAAGCCCAGGATACGCAGTTTTAAGTCATAAACTGTTCCTGTCTTACTTCAACAACTGAACTACTTGCACTGAAGGGAACATTATGGCTTCTCATCTTTTCATACATGAAAGCAGATTTCACTTAATTCTTTGCTCAACAACACAGAACAAGAAAACTGAGTCCATCTCCTCCAAGATAAGTAACTGCCACACCTGTGGTGATAGCATCATTGCATACACCTACAATGCAAGTAGGGCAGACTTTCAGAGATCCCCAGGGATCATCTATCCATGCCAAAGCCCTGTTTTCACTGAGGTACACCTCCCCAACTTCTTTTACAGGCTGTAAATAATGATGGGTTTCTAAAAAGAAGAGCTATAATCTCAAGGTAAACCAGTATTTACCTCTGTCCACCAGCTCAGTACTTATTCAAGATTATGTCTTTCCTTCAAGCATTAAATATATCCTCATGTACTAGCACATTTAACTTCTATTCCATATCTTGCCTCTCTACACTTACATACATTGCTCTAGAATTGCTTGAAGCCACGGAGAAAACAAATCACTGCAGGTGAAAAGAAAGAAAGACGTACTTGGACGGTTGGTGGAAAAAGATATGCAGCTTAGATAAATTCACAAAAGATTCTGTCATTTGTCTCTTTTTCACTGAATTTTTTACTGAATCATCTAAGGGTTATTATTTAGCTTCTCAAAAGTACTTATTCAACAATGCAAAGAGTACAGTAGGTTGAGCTTCCTCAAACTGCAAAATGAGCTGAGCTTTATATTTTCCTATTTTAACTGATCCCTGTATTTCTGAAAAAGAAGAAGAAGAAGAAGAAGAATGTTAGCTAATTATGTGCAAATTAAATGCAGAATGTAAGAGATACAACACACACTCTCTTTCCTTAGAATCTTACCCTGAGGGATGACTTACTTGGGAAGAACTCAGCAATACAATCTAAACGGTGACACACAAAAAATATTACTCTATGTTAAATGATTTTTTACGCGTCATCTGCACTGCAATGCGATATAGTACAACATATTGTAATGCAGATGGCAAGTTAAATAACTTTATGTATGTAGGACAGGTTCTTTCAATTCTAGAGTGATATCTTTCCTTTTCTGAAGGATGTCCTGTAAATACAGCCAAAAAGCTCTTAGCTTCCCAAGGACTACAAAAGCATACTACAAAGCTATTTTCCAGCAGAATTTTCACTAAGTGGTGCCTGATTTCACAGCTTCTAAAACGAAAACCTGCTGATAACTTACTGCAGAAAAAAAATAATCAGATGTCTCTTCATTTGTTATTTACATAAGATGAACTTTCTTGTATTTATTTACACGCTGCACTTGTTCTGTTTACATTTTATTTAAAGGCAGTCTTCTTTTGGAAAGTAGTGAGTCAGGTGGTAGAAGCCAGATTCCCCTTATGCATATGTGAAACCAGATACAGACAGTAGAAAGTTACGACTTACTGCCTTATTTCTATGATCATAATAATTTTAACTGAAATATTTTATTCAGCTTTTGGAAGAAACATCACAGTATGAACTGTGCATGAATAAAATGACATGAATGACTAAAAATGAGCTTACCAGGGAAAACAAAGTGATCTACATATACAATAGCTAACACTACAGATTGACTAGTAAATAAGAAATTATTTTTTCAGTAACTATCAAACAATGTGTCATTTGTGTATGTGTATGAATGAATAACGGAAGGGTGTGAGTTGTCCGACAGGAAAACACCTTTTTAATGGTGAGTATTGATACGCAGTCAAATATTTTTATGTAGAGTTTTTTTTAAAAAAAAGGAAAAATGTATAATATTACATATCAATACTTTTTAAAAATCGCTACTGAAATGGCAAGTAAAGTAACTCAGAAACGGTCTCTCATGTTTCCTGTGGACTAGCTTACTCAGCTATTCCTCTGCTCTTCCTAGATGCCAATCCAGCAAAAGTACTGATGGTTATTGCATCACAGGACCAGTATATATGGTCTCGTCAGAGATTCTACAGCAGCAGAGAAATATGGAGGCAGGAGGCATTCAAGCTAAAAATCCTACAAAGCCACATGGAAGCAGATGAAAAATTTTGTTTTGTAGCCACAAACACAACATCTTCTTCTCCAAAAGTTACTGGAAAACCTACTTACTAAATCTGACAATCCCCAAGTATTATACACTGTCCTACGCTCTTTTTCCAGAGTACACATCCATGGCACTTGCCTTCTCATTCAATTGGAAAGTTTCAACGAAAACTACTCCACTACTCCAGGATAGCAGACTCAACTTTTGCACAAGGCTCATGACTACCACTTATTATCACCAATTCACTGCAACTCAAAATAAAAAAGCCCAAATCTTTATATTCTTTGTACAACTGGGAACATGTGGAGTTTATTACATATATACATATCACAATACATTTAAATTTAGCCCTTGCTATCCAACCTCATTTATCCAGGCAGGAAGGCTGTTACCTCCCCATTTATTCATACTCCTCTCTGCTCCACAGACCAAGTATTCATTGCTTTTAAATTGTCTAATTTATTAGTATAATTAGATTAATCCCAGTACAACTATAGCCAGCATGTGTAGCCTAAAAATCGTTGCTTTTTTTTCTGACCCGAAGTATTAAGAATAATGTTGCTTCATAAAAATGATCTTAAGTAACTACATAATATTACTTAAACATCACAAACCCTGTGAGAGCGGACACTCGCATACTAAACAAAATGAAATTCTCTGAAGCAGTCTCTGCACTTGGATGCCTCATTACTGAGGCACAGAGGCTCTAACATTCTATAACACTTAATTGCTCTTATGGGAAAATATGTATCAACTAAAACCTAGCAATATTAACTAGGCTGTCTTACAAAGCATTACTGTGAAGAAAAATAAATAAACATTACCTCCATGCTATGGATGACGAAGCAGAAACAAAAACAGCAGATAACTTGGCCAAGAGCACAGGCTGAACTGGGAGCAGAGGAGCACCAAACTCCAGACAATCTGACTCAGAATCCTACTCTGCCTTTCTCAGAGCATGTGGTTTCACTGCAGCGACAGCTCCCAGATTACTTCACTTAGAACTTGGTACCTTTAAAAAATAAGCAGGCCCTCAGTGTCTCAACTTGGAAGCCACAGAGCAGTGGCCATCTATTTTCCCCAGTGGTGATACTCCCTAGTATTTTTTAAGCAATTTGTCCAGACTGCAGGAAATTTAAGGCTGAGGTGGACCTTACTTCTTTGATGGTATTTACCTGCTCAAACAATGAGACAGCCTTCATGCTGGCCTCAGTTCATAGGCTCATTCAGCTAGATAATGAAGAAATACTAATTACAGAAGTTTCTAAGAATTCACATCTTTCCACAAGTCTATACTCTGATAATTGACTGATATGTCTTGTCCAAACTTATATTTGCTTTTAAAATGAAATGAAAAGCAAAATGAAAAATTGATTTTATTATTTAAATAAAAAGAACATGGTTAGGTGTTTTATGTTTCTTGCAGTCTGTTCTCAGCACACAACTTTAATCCAAAAGAATTGTTTGTTTCTTATCTGAGCCACTCTCATGAGAAAAAAGCATTAATTTCTAAGGAGCTTGTAGCTACCTCCAGAGCAAGCTGGATCACTTGCCTCCTGATCCCATTCTGTTCTCTTGGACACTCTTTCTCACCGGGTTACTCTTGCTCTGTGCTGTGCAGTGTTTAAAATCAGGCAGTTTGAATGGAAATATTTGAGAATTTGCTCTTTGAATATATTCCTCTGCCTTCTAATCTGCTGTGCTCTTCAGAGCTCCCTTAAATATATTTAAGAAAGGAAATTACAGAGAGGTGACTGCGTATCAAAAGCAGTCACAGGCTCTTCCTCTCTCTCCCTTCATTTCTCGGCTATTGAACTGCCATCTGTTTGTTTTGTTGGTTCGGGTTTTTTTTTTTATAATTGCTTAAAAAAGCCAACTAGAAACTTGAGCTAATCAACATTTTAGGGTATAACTTGGCCCACACGGTTATTTTTACTGAGACAGGCTCTGAGTAAATATCAGGCCTCCTGCTGTGGAAATACTAACACACAGTTAGTCCTGTCTCTGTGGTAATAATTATGTGTCCAATTTGAATGGCAGCTACAGTAGCTCATGGCACACAGACATAAACCACAACATATTGTTACAGTATCTCCTTTAATGTTCTCAATTATACAAATAAGCCCAGTCACATAGTAATATCACTTCTTCTAATGGCACAATAAAGCCTCCCAAAGTGTATGATTACACCAGAACAGCTCAGCTACATGAGTTGCTTAAACATGCTGCTGATAAAGTGAAGGTTGCATTAAGCTAAGCTATTGCTGCTCTGCATTACATAACCATATGCTTATATTCTTCTTGCTTGCCATCTTTCCCTAACTATTATCATTTTAAAAACAAAATCTTTGTTACAGTAAGTCTGCCAAAAATCAGAACTAAATACTTGATGGATCTAGTAGTAACGTGATCATCATGAATGTGAATTAATCTCTACAAACACCAAAAAAGGGGCAAATAAACTATGTAAAGTCATACCTTTCTTCAAAACGCTCTGCAGAACACAAACTGTAAGAAAGTATATTCTTAAAAAGTTACAGGAATCATAGGCATAGAAAACTGATTAAAACTTACAAATACAGTTCTCTGCATTTTGATTAATAGAGAAGGCTCCAGCCATGCAAGGACTGTTTCTGCAATGCACTAGATGCAAATTCAAGTGCTGCAAACAAAACTGAATTTTTATGACAGCTTAAACTTTGGCTTACTTTCAGAGATGACAAATTAATACCAATGTTCTACTCACGTGGAACCTGCTTGTTATACGTTGCACAGAGACCACCACTTAATTCAGCATTTAGACATGTTTACGCCTACCCACCCCTCATTATGTTGCTACACGTAAACACTATTGAACTTTCTGGACTAACGAATGTTTTAAAACTAGAATAAATTGAATCAAAACTACTCACAAATAAAAATCATACCCATATCTCACAGTTTGTTTCCTTCCCCTCAGATTTATCTTCCCTTCTTAGAAACATTAATTGCTCTTTCTTATCTCCCATTTGCACGGGATGTTGTGGATGCCCCATCCCTGGAGGCATTCAAGGCCAGGCTGGATGTGGCTCTGGGCAGCCTGGTCTAGTGGTTGGTGACCCTGCACATAGCAGGGGGGTTGAAACTAGATGATCACTGTGGTCCCTTTCAACCCAGGCCATTCTGTGATTCTATGATTCTATGATTTCTTTTGTGCTGCTTGAAGTTTCTCAGTCCATTACTAAGCCTTCCTCTTTAGTCTCTTCATGCTTTCCACCATCTATTTTGTAACACACAAAAACGGCCATGGTAGAAGTGTGATATATACAGAGTTCTAAAAATAAGTGATGTTTCAGCTGGTCTTCCTGCAATTTTTTAGGGGGGAAAAGCCTCCATGAAATATTTAATCTTACTTGAATGTGAACCAGTGTTTTAATTTGTTTCTGAAAAAAATAAATTATATAATGATATTTATATTTTGAGCAAGTCAATATACTAAAGCAATATGTAATCAAAGAAAATTTGAATGACATAGAACCCATTTCTTTTACACAGTGAAAGAAATTTTTGTCTAAAATGCTTTCCCCAAATCCAGGTTCATACAGACAACACCAGATGAAGACAGAAGCAAGAGATGTGGGAACAAGAGATTCACAACAGAATACTGTTACCTCTAAAAGCTATTTTAACTATGAGGAACAGAAGAACCCCAGTTAGAGAAAAAAAAAGGTTAGTGAAGTCCTTAATCTAGTCCATTCCCTCCCACTAAGAAACCACATCCAAAGGAAAGAAAAATGGAAAACCCCAAACATACCCCAAAATAAAGAAGAAAAACAAACAACTAAAAGGCAACAACAACAACAAAAAACTGTAAAAACAAAAACAAAACAAAAACCACTTACTGTCTTCTTCAACTTTTTGATGGCGTAATGTTTCTGGGTCCCTTTCTGCCTGCATCTGTAGACAATGGATGTAGCCCCACTAAATTAAAAAAAAAAGAAAAGAAAAAAAAGGAAGAATAGTTGTACATACATCTCTTTGAATATGTCAATAAACCGATTTCCCTAGCTAACATTTTCTACTTTTCCCACACTGGGCAAAAATACCTCATTTTTTCCCACATATGGAACAAAAAAAACCCAGTGAAACGTCCACTCTATGAAACCAGTGAAGTTCAGTTATTATTCAGGCAATAGTGCTGAATAGTGCTCAAGGTGCCTCTTTGTCACACCTATGGCTCTCAACACACACTGAACATCACTGCGGGCAGCAAGGAACATAAGTTGGCCCTGGATCCATGAGACCCTACCTTGTTTTTGTTAAGGCCATTTGCAACAATTAGTTAAGGCAGATTTTTAGTTTTTATTGCTGTTCTTTGTTTGTTTTGCCAACCACTACTGGCAGCAATGGCAGTGAAGACAGAAAAGAGGAAAAGCGAGAAGTATTGTGGTACTTCCTGCCCAGTTGTCCAAATAGCCAAATACGGCACCAGATGAAGCACGCAGCACTCTGGTTGATTCAGCGGAAACTGAAGAGGTTTGTTCAAAGCAAACCAAACAAGATAAGTGTAGAGCTTCAGGTCCTTTTCAAGACCCACCACAAGCTAAATAAGAGCACTCATAATACAAAGTTATGGCACCGATATCTGGGAGATGTTTATCAGATTGGGAAGTTGGGCTACATTCTCCAGAGATCCAGATCAGGGTGGTCTCAGCAGCTTCATTTGTTACTTACAAAGTACCACCTTCGTACTCTATGAACTAGCTAAACCTTTGGCTAAACCATATTGGTTATAAATGATTCAGATTATACTCTATAACATTTGTGTTTCGACACTTCTGAACAACTCAGTGTCAGTAGTAAAAGAGATGCACTGAAGTGCTACATCTCAGCACAGTATTTAAAGCCCTCTGAGACCCAACAATAGCACTGACCATATGGGCCAAAGCAACAAAGTCTGTTCTCAGGAGATGTATCATGCTTTCTAAGATCAAGCAATTAATTCCAAAAAGCTGGAGATTTTTAAGCTACAGGGGACTGGCTCTATCACACATGACTTCCTGAGTAACATACACTGGGGAAGCTCATTCAAAGGAAGGATGTCATACACACCATGCAGACAACTGTACTGCACATAGAATCACAGAATCACAGAATGTCTTGGGTTGGAAGGGACTGCAAGGATTGTGATGCTCCAACCCCCCTGCTGCAGGCAGGGCTGCTGACCTCCACATTTAATACTAGACCAGGCTGCCCAGGGCCCCATCTAACCTGGCCTTGAACACCTCCAGGGACGGGGCATCCACAACCTCTCTGGGCAGCCTGTTCCAGCACCTTACCACTTTCTCTGTAAAGAGCTTCCCCCTGATATCCAACCTAAATCTTCCCTCCTTCAACTTAAAACCATTTCCCCTTGTCCTGCTATCATCCACCCTTTCAAAGAGTTGACTCCCCTCCTGCTTATAGGCTCCCTTTAGGTACTGGAAGGCTGCAATGAGGTCACTCCTCAGTCTTCTCTTCTCCAGGCTGAACAAGCCCAGCTCCACCAGCCTGTCTTTGTAGGGGAGGTGCTCCAGCCCTCTGATCATCTTTGTGGCCCTCCTCTGGACGCTCTCCAACAGCTTCCCATCTTTCTTGTACTGAGGGCCCCAGACCTGGATGCATACTCCACACGGGGCCTCAGGTAGGCAGGGTAGAGAAGCAATCACCTCCCTGTCCCTGCTGGCCACCTCTCTTCTGATGGAGCCCAGGATACCATTTGCTTTCTGAGCTGCAAGAGCACGCTGCTGGCTCATGTTCAGTTTTTCATCCATCAGGACCCCCGGGTCCTTCTCCGCAGGGCTACTCTTAAGGACTGCTCCTTCCAGTCTGTATATATGCCTGGGATTCCTCTGGCCCAAGTGCAAAACCTTGCACCTTGCTGTGTTGAACTTCGTTACACAAATCTCTTTCAACTAGAAAAAACCCATGCCAGTATATTTAAAAGAGATGGTCACAAGCAACAGCATGACACAAACAGCTTGCTTCTGTATTCATAAACATGGTACAGCCATGTTTACTGTATTAATAAGGCTGTCCCACAGGGTTTATCTTCTGGGTATGTTGTTTCTATGCAAAACCAGATTCAACACTCCCAGCATGCAAATACTGCATTCACTCTCCTCACCACAGGCACAAGTGCCAGGTAATACTCTACACAAGCAAGTCCAAGTGAGGACATGAATTGGCAACGGGCTAAGATTATTTGTTTCAGGAAGACCTATTCATCAGGAAAGGGCACCTACAGTAAGCTTTATGCAGTTCAATCATCTGAGGGCTGTTGTGCATCAAACACTCGTAAGGTAATCTTCACTTCATCTCAAATGCTAAAGTGATATGTCTCTCCTACTGATGTATTCATAAATGTGTGGGAGTATTGAAAGCCTCAGCGACTTGCAAGATGATTACATTAATTTAATTAGATCTTTACTTGGCCAACTCTCAATTGGCTTTGCTTAGAAGACAAAAAAAAAAAAAAGAGAGAGAAACAAAAATAACTCCAACACCACATTAATATGTATATCTATATTCACACCCTTTCGGTACAACCAAAAATATTAAAAGATAAAATTGAAAGGACCTGCCATGATAAGGTTTATAACTCTTACATTTAATTCCAGCACTGCAATGGGTAAGTAACTGTATATCAAACTTGTAAGTTGTTTTACATATTCAGAGTGGAATACAAGCACTAAACTAATTAAGCTCATATGCTCCTGTTATGTGGGCAGCTAACCTAGAACTCACTTCACTTGGTTGAAGGCACAGTTAGGTATGCTGTGCAGACAACGATCCCAACAAACCGATCCTGTGCCCATCTCCTGGCATTCCTAGCAGCTGTTGTGACTGAGGGCAGTCAATGACACTCAGCACTGCAGTAGTCAGTGTCTGCTTTACCAGTTGGTAGCCTGGCTATACAATGTCTTCCACACGAACACAAATCCAGCCACTATCACATCTCCCATGATTTTAAGGAACAGGCTTCATAATGGGATGGACAGTAGAAGCAGCAGGGGTGTGTACTGGGTTTACGTGCCAAGGTTTTGGTAGCAGGGGGCTGCAGGAGAGCTCTGTGAGCAGAACCTAGCACTACCCTATGTCAGACCAGCAGCTCTAGCTGCTCCAAAAGGGATCTACTGCTGGGCAAAGCTGAGCCATGGGCAATGCTGGGTGTCCTCCGAGAGAGCACATTTAAGAGAGGGAAAAACTGCTCCATTAGGCAGGCAGGAGAGAGGTGTGAGAAATGTGAGAAAAAAAGCCTTGCAGCCCCAAGGTCAGTGCAGGAGGAGGGCAGGAAGCTTCCTGCTGGACCTTGGTGAGCCTTCTTCTGGATCAGCACATATGGCTCTTTTCAGAGATTGTATGACTTGGAGGGTCACTGGTATCATCAGAGTGATTCAAGACTGCAAGACCAAAAGCAGTAGGAAGCTTCACTGACAAAAAGCTCTGTGCAACTGAAAAGCTCAGAGACATGGTAACTGGAGTAATCTCTTGCCCTCATTTTGAATTGTTCAGCATCAGACCATGACTGCAAACAGTAATACACTCAAAAGCTGGAATGTAATTCATATAAATGAAACATTTCATGGACATATTTTGTCAGGAAAAGAAAAATGTAGAAAGCAAAAATTCTTGTGGCAACATGCACATTACTTTCTGAAAGCATTCTCCACTACATCTAAATAATACATTTTAACAGTACTACAGAACAGAGACCACCTATATTCAATGGCTTAGGCACTTGTATGATAAGCAGAAGGTACCACAACTAGGGAATATTTACTCCTACAGCATGAGTAGTTTCAGCAAAAGAAACTGAATGGACTCTAAGCCCAAGCAATTAGTAATCACTTGCAGATGCACACAGCAGAATGTGATTGACAACCATTTCCAACTCAGAGTAGAAATGTGAAATTAAGTTCACCATACTCCAGATGAGACTGACCATAAGAGTACTCACTATATGGTGCTGATATATTTCAAATTAATCCTACCGATTCTTCCCTCCTCATAGTTGGTGAATACATACATACATATACATGCATACATGTACATATCCAGACTGTGGAACTGAGAGAAAAGGCACAGTCACATTTCAAGTACACAACGTCATAAATAGTGGTGTGAACACAGATGGAAGGCCCATGAGGGACATTATGGATGCAGAAGTGGTGAGCAGAATTTACACATAAAGGCAGTAAATGAAAAAGTAGATTTTGCAGAACCAGGCTTGGACTCATGGTGGAGAGTGGCAGAGCGAAAAGCCAAAGCAAGAAAACACTCAAGAGTTTGAGCTGGGTGAGAAAACACATCTTTCTCCTCCAGCTCAAGAAAAAGCCCTTCTACCTCTGAAACAAGAGAACCAAAATGAAATAGTTGCACATTTATTTGGTCACAGATAGTCAGAAAATGTAAATTCCTACAGCTGGAAACTTTATAATAAAAGAAACAGCACTGACAGTATTTCCACTAGCCACAGAAAAATTGATATATTTTTTTTAAATAGGTCAGCATTGCCATACTGTGCCATCCTGGGTTATACTCTGCATTTTGAATCAACTCAGTACAAACACACTCCTGTATGTAATCTCCTCTAAATCTCATTTCAGTTAAATTCCTTAAGTTCTGAATTGATTTTTTAAAAATAAATTAGTTTGTGCTTCATGCAGTCAAAGAATGATTACACGATCTAGTCTGTCCAATTAAATTATGTGACAGAACAAACATTCTGTGGCTATGGAGCCACAGAAATCACTGCTGCCAGCACTGTAGTAATACTGAAATTGTGTCAGTTCCCATAGACAATACTGAATTTTTGTGTAGCCTACAGAGGTATGAAGTTAAAATACATGAATTTTTTTCTTATATATACACTATAGGAGGACCAAATGATCAATGAAATTATTTCTCCATGACTTCAAAATTAAACTCCCTGTTCAAAGATAAAGATTGCTCAGAATAAAAAAAAAAATGCCATAGAAAACTGACAACTTACCAAATGTCTTGGGAGTCTGGTAAGGTCCCTGCTGACTAGAAACTAGCCACTTTGCTGATAATGTTTAACTGGGAAGTGTTTTAAACTCCCCAGAATGACGAGAGGCCTTCCAGAGAGATCCAGACAGGCTGAAGCAAAGGGCAATTAGAAACAGCAGGAGGTTCAGCAAAGGCAAATGCTGGGTGCTGCATGTGGGACAGAGCAATGTCAGGCAAAGGTACGCACATGAGACAAGCAGCTGGAGAGCAGCTCAGCAGGAAGGGACCTTGGGGTGCTGCTAACAGCAGCTCAGCATAAGCAGCAGTGTGCCCTGGCAGCCAGAACAGAAATTCCACATTAGACATACCACAGCCAGCAAAGCAAAACAGGAGATCCTCCCACTTTTAGTGATCGTGCTTCATAAGGAGCAGATGAGGGAGCTACAATTGTTTAGTCTGGAGAAGAGGAGGCTTAGGGGAGACCATACTGCTCTCTACCACTACCTGAAAGGAGGTGGTAGTGAGCTGGGGGTCACCCTCTTCTCCCAGTTAACAGTGATGAGAGGTAATGGTGTAAAGTTGCACCAGGGGAGATTCAGGTTAGGTATTAGTAAAAAAAATTGTCTCTGAAAGGTGGCAATGCATTGGAACATGCTGCCCAGGGAGGTTGGGACACGCTACCCTCCATCCCTGGAGGTTTTCAAGAAAAGGGTGGATGTCACACTGAGCGACATGGTCTTGAGCAGTCACAGGCATGGGCTGATGGTTAGACCAAATGATCCCACTGGTCTTTCCAACTTTAATGATTCTACAATTCACCTCGAATATTATGTGCTGTTCTGGGCTCCACAATATAAAAAGGATGGTGAGGTCCTTGAAAGCATTCAGAGGAGTGCAACAAGCTGGTACAGAGGCTGGGAGGCATGTCCTGTGAGGAGAGGCTGAGTGCTTTAGACTGTCCAGTCTGGAAAAGTCCAAAAGGTGACCTCACTGCTCTTCTGCAGCTCCCTGAGGAGAGGAAGCAGGGTTCCACTCCTGGGAACTGAAGGCAAGGTGCATGGGAATGGCATAAGGTTGAGCTAGGGGAGGTTCAGATTGGGTATTAAGAAAAATTTCTTTACCATGAGAGTGGTCAACCACTGGAAGAGACTTCCAGTGAAGTGACTGATGCCATTTGGCTGTTAGTGTTCAGGGGACACAATGCCCTCCTTAATGTGCTTCATCTTTTTGTTAGCCGCAGAGTGTCAGGCAGTTGAAATGTATCATCTTAGTAGGTTCCTTCTAACTGTTCTATTCTTTCTATTCTAAACATATGAAAATCACTTTTAAAAAAATCATCTTTTGTGGTATTACTACTTCTTTGCTTTGAAAATCCCACAGATGTAAATTCAGAAATTATCACAACAGGCATTTCATGTATCAAATCAATCTTCCTACAGTAATCATCTGAGCAATTCTGAAAGTACAGTTCAAATATGATCTAAGAGTTATTTCTAAACATCACTTTCAATGTGTACAGGACTTGCATGCAATTCTGTGGAACTGTAGACCTCTATTTCTACTCATTACTTTACAAGTTGTAAAGAGAATAAAAATTCCACAAAGTGAACAGAATGTAGCAGGAAAAAACCAGCTTGAAATCCTGTTTTCTGTAAGAAAGAAAAGCAGTCTTCGAAGAAGGCAAGGATGGTGCAAAAAAACACACATACTTCAAGAAAGGAAAGCAAATTCCATTTAATTTCAGAGTCCTGTCTGGTTTGATTTTGACAATGAAAATCTGCACCATTTCAGATTTTGATATCATAACTTTTAGTTGCTGTGCTGACTTTCTAATAATTAATATCAGAGGTTGTTTAAGCAATCAATTCCTGTTTAGGTTGACCTGCAAAGGCAATGCAATAAGCCTAACTGGTATTATCAGTATTCTGACTTCATTGTGTTGTATGGACAAACAAAAATTGCCATACACAAGCACACTCCCAACAAAAGACACATCCTGTCCTCAAGAGAAAATCATCAAAACTAGTGTTTATCAATATTCTTGAACCTGTCAAATCCACAGCTAACAACCTGTACAACTGTAACCACTTGGATGTGGGGTAGGTTGGCTGTTAAAATGCTAATTAAAATGCAGCAGTCCAAGCCACCCCTGCTGCAGTGGCTGGACTGGTAGCTGCTAATTCCTGCTGGAGCTGTGACAGTTTCTCTATCACTATGGGGCTCCACTCTGAGGTATTGCAGGGAATGTACAGAAAGAGATCCCTATCCCACAGAGAGTCTCAACATTTCATTACATCTGGCATTACTACCTTTTCAAAAAATGGAAATCCAGCTAGGGTGTCAAATAAGCTACATTCTATAATATTCATATTACCATTAGACTCTTTCCTCCATTTAATTACTTAAAGTTGCAGGAACAGACCACTAAAGCTTTATACTGTAAAGCATTTTGATGAATCTGGCTTTCCATGCATTCCATTGAATGGAAAATATAACTGACTCAAGCTAATTGAAAGAACAAGTTTCATTACCTCAGATCTTCATTTGAAAACACAGAAGTAAATATCTAAATACAGTGAATTTCAGAGGTCACTACTTCGCTACAGGTACATTGCTCTTTTTTGTGTTACTCGGCACTTGGAATGTTGCCTTCTGAACAATGCTTCAAGACTGCTAAAATGCAGATATGCAGAGGTGATGATGAGAGCATTTAATACTGCACTGTGGGGAAAAGAAGCATATAAAAATACTAAAAGGATTCATTCTTTCTCATTTTCCCATTAGTCTCTTTAAAAAATTGGGTTAGGAACAATTGTATTTCCAAAATAGCAGGAAACTTCTCTATACCAAAATCAGTTTCAGAAAGTCTGAAAAATTCTTGACGCTCAAAGTTGGCTGAAAACAAACAGTTTCAGGATTATTTTTTGGTGCAAAGTTTCTGCAGAACTGATTTCGAGTATTTTATTTAGAACAGGGTTTTCCCTTGAGACTGCTCTTCTCTTTACAGGGACAGAACAGTTGTTACCTACTCACATTTAGGCAGTTCAATTAAATAAGGAGAGCAAAGAAAACAAGGTAGAAGACAGGACCCAGAGAACTTCCACTATTTCAAGAGAATTGAGATTTTCATTCTTGCTCCTAACGTTCATAATTACTGGAGCAAATACTCAGGACCAGCTGCTTAGGTTACTTGAGCAAGAAGTAGAACCAAACACCTGGACTTGGTATACTTTTACACCCACAGATTCTGTGCACACACTTCCATTTATGCAACATGTTGAGCAGCTACTGACCCTCTTGAAACAACACACAAAGCCTAATGACTGACATAGCTTCAGTGGAAGTGCATATGCCTTATTTTAAGCAACATTTACACCATTATCTTACAAGAGCACTGAAGAATAAAAACCTCAAAAAAACCTTCCCTCCTGAGATAAGGCAAAATAACCTGACCATTTATCTCTTGCAATACATTCCTTCACCGAACTGTATGTCACTGGAGAAAGTGTTTTAAACAGCCTATACTTTGAATAGGTCTCAACATCATTGATTAAAGCTCCTCATCATGACCTCTGGGCGCAGAAGGCACAGGCATCTGTGCTAAATGCAAACAAGTGGCAGCACAAACAGCTTCAGACACCTTGTAGTGTTTACTGGAGACTAGCAAGTTTTATTGGTCAAGGGAAGGGAAACAGAAAGGTGGCTACAGACCTATTCATGTCTGCATATCAAAACAAAGCTTTGAACAAAACTTTATACCAGTTAATCTCAGCCAAATCATTTTCAGAATTCTGCAAGCTCAGGTGCCCATGCTTATCCTGATAAACATAAGCAATTTTCATTTTGGTAAGCTTCATGGTGTAAGTATGCAATGCCAAAAATGTCAGGCAATGTAAAGAAAGCCAGGCACTGAAAAAAAGTTAGGATTAAGTTAAATTTTGTTAGTATTCCCTACATAAACATGTTTTACAATGTTTAGCAATTTCTCATCACACATACATACATTTTCTGTTAATGGTACAAAACTTCCGAAATAAAAAGATAAATTAAAATAACTGATTTTCCATAACAGCACTTTTAATCTGCCCTGGGCAGCCTGTCCCATGCCCACCGCCCTCTGGTGAAGAACCTTCCCCTAGCCCCCACCCTAACCCTCCTCCCCTTGCACAGCTCCATGCCGTTCCCTCGGGCCCTGTCGTTGTCACGGAGAGCAGAGCTCAGCGCTGCCCCTCCGCTCCCTGTGAGGAGCTACAGCCGCCATGAGGCCTCCCCTCAGCTCCTCTGCTCTGGGCTGAATGAACCCAGGGATCTCAGCTACTCCTCGCACATCTTCCCATCCAGACCCTTCCCTATCTTTGTAGCCCTCTTTTGGATGCTCTCAAATCATTTCCTACTTATATTGTGGTACTCAAACCCACACACAATGCTCAAAGTGAGGCTGCACTGCACAGAGCAGAGCAGGACAAACTCTTCCTTCAGTTGGCTTGCAGTGAGTCCTGAGCTATCGCCACCCAAGGGGCAAAGTGGGCAGAAGGTCAGAGCCATTACACCTCCCTCCTCAGTCATAGGAATGCCATGAACAACTCTGTGAAAACTCATGACAAGTCAAGGCACATTCTATGCACTATGTTTACTTTACCACTCTGCCACAAGACAGACCCTCTGCAAGGCAAAGCAAACAAAAAGCACTGAATTACCACACAGAGTTAAGTTATTCCAGTATTGCTATTCTTCTTTTACTGCTCTTGGAGCTCTTGCATATTCATCTTTGAATAACTTGCCTTAGTGTTTCACCTGGGCTCATTGTAAGACTTAGTGAACCATAAAGACTGCTCCAAAAGTAATGTATCATGTTTTATTATGTTGGCCCAAAACATCAGAGGCGGATGGTGGTGGTGGGGCAGCAGAAGCTGAACCATCCCACCAATATTCTGGTTCCATCTTGTTGTCATGTTACAGATGGCAGCAGAGGAGCAGTCTGACAAAATGGTGTCTGACATGGGCATGCATATGAAACAAAGGTGAGTAACTGAATTTCTCTGTGTGGAAAAACAGCACCCACTGACATTCATCAACACTTGTTGAATATTTGTGGAGACCAAACAGAATATATGAGTATAGTGAGGCACAGTGCATGGTGCATTTCAGCACTAGTGGCAGAGACATGAAAGACAAGCCATACTCTGGACAGCCACGCACAGCTGCCACACCACAAAATGAAAAGCGTCCAACCAGTTCATCCATGCGAACTGATGAATTATGATGCATACAGAGCTGAATATCGGCTTCACTGCATCGGAAACAATGGTGGCAATGTTGGAATATCACAGTTTGTGACAGTGGGTACTACAAATGTTCATACGGAACAAAAGGAACACTGTGTGCAAGTTTGTCAGGACCTAGTGAACCAATACGAGACTAAAGGTGTCAGTTTCTTGGATCACATCATTAGCGGTGACAGGACATGGTGTCACTGCTATGAACTCAAGTCAAAGCAGCAGTCCATGGAGAGGTGATATGTGAATTCCCCACCAAAGAAGAACTTCAAGATGCAGCCCTCAGTGGGTAAAGTGATGTGCAGTGTCTTTCGGAATAGGGAAGAGGAATAGGAATGGAAACAGGAAATAGGAAATGGGAAATGGGAAATAGGAAATAGGAAGCAGGAAACTTTCTGAATTCCCTGGAACCTGGACAAACCATCAGCTCTGACTACTACATCGTAACACTGACTTAGCTGAGGGCTGAAATTTCCAGAGTCAGGCCAGAGAAGACAACCTTTCTCTTACAACACAATAATATCAGTTTGAGGACTGTGGAGCACATGGTCAATCTTGGCTGGACTGTCCTACTACAGCTGTCATATACTCTGGGTTTGGCACCGAATGACTTCCATCTGTTCAGGCGAATGAAAATGGACTGGTTCAGATTTTACTCCAGAGACTTTATTTCTTCAGCATTCTAGGGTGAGCTTCACCAATTTGCCATCAAAACCAGCCTTCCTGACTTACTTAAATTTCCTCCTACCTATTCTGTTTGGGCCTTAAAAATCCTGTCAGTCTTTTATGAAGCCTCACCTTTGTGCCTGGGAAGATAATGGAGCAAATCCTCCTAGAACCTATGTTAAGGCACATATGAGACAAAGAGGTGATTTGAGACAGCCAGCATGGCTTCAGTAAGGGCAGATTGTGCCTGACCAATCTGGTAGCCCTCTATGATGGAGTGATGGCATGGGTAGACAAGAGAAGGGCAACGGATGTCATCTTCCTGGACTTCTGCAAAGCCTTTGACATGGTTCCTCACCACATCCTTCTCTCTAAATTGGAGAGGTATGGATTTCAAGGATGGACTGTTCAATGGATTAAGAATTGGTTGGCTGGTCATAGCCAAAGGGTTGTGATTAATGATTCTGTGTCAGGGTAGAGGCCAGTAACAAGCGGTGTCCCTCAGGGGTCAGCCTTGGGACTGGTGCACTTCAACATCTTCATCAATGACACAGACGATGGTATCGAGTACATCCTCAGCAAGTTTACAGATGACACCAAGCTGAGCTGTGCAGTCGATACACTGGAGGGAAGGGAAGCCATCCAGAGGGACCTGGACAGCATAGAGAAGTGGGCCCATGTGAACCTGATGAGGTTCCACAAGGCCCAGTGCAAGGTGTTGCACTTGGGCAAGGACAATCCCAGGTATTAATACAGACAGGGGAAAGAACCCCTTGAAAGCAGCCCTGCAGAGAAGGACTTGGGAGTCCTGATGGACAAGAAGCTGGATGTGAGCCAACAGTGTGCGCTTGCAGCCCGGAAGGCCAACTGCATCCTGGGATGTATTAAAAGAGGAGTGGCCACCAGGGAGAGGGAGGTGATTGTCCCCCTCTACTCAGCTCTTGTGAGGCCTGTAAGAGATTATTATTTTTATACCATTGCCTCAAAGTTTGCTGAGGAACACTGATGGACAAGTCCAGGCAAGTCCTGGGCAAAGGTTGAGAAATCTTTTGTCTGAGGGGCACAGATGGACAAGGCCAGGGGCAACGAAAGAGCGATAAGCTGCAGATTAATGGCTGGGAAGCACTCTTTTGTGTGGGCTTATCTCGAAGGAGATGGCCCTGTCAGGTCAGGAGGTGCTGCACATGACTCTTGCCCAAGCGCCCAGGAATGTCACGTAGGCAGAAGAAGAAGGATAAAAAAGGGACAAACAACCATGGTTTTTAAGATTTAAAAAAAAAAAATACCTCATGAAGAACAAGGAGGTTTTCTGACAACAGATGCCTCATGAAGACCAAGGAGGGTTCCTGACAACAGAAGCCTCATGACCTGCCTCTCTCCCTCCTGGACTTGCTCTGCGCTCTACCTGCTTGCTTCCTAAGGCCGGCCATGCTGCTGCTGCTGCTCTCTCCCGAAGAAGAAAGGTGTCTGCCATCAGATTCCTCCCTACGGAATAACTGCATGCTGACAGACTCTCCTGGGCCTGCTACCGGAGACCTGCTGCTTTCTCCCGGACTTGCACCGCGGCTTCTCCCCGGACCTACCCGGTACCTGCACCGTCTTGCTGCCTGACACCAGCCACGCTGCTGGTGCCCTCCTCCCCTGAGCCTCTGCCCCGGACCATCGAACAACGGGACCTCTGCTGGATCCTGGTGGTGACTATCCCCGCTTTATGCAATTCCTGCTTCTTTCCTATCTTTTCTATCGCCCGCCTTCCCTTCCCCATCACCTGAATTAGTAATAGTATTCGTCCTCCACTTCCCCATCTCCCTAATTAGGACTTGTAATAAACCTGGTTGGACCAACATTTGAACCGTTGCTTCTTAATCTCACGTCGGGTATACATACATTAAAAGAACCTCATCTCCCTCCTATAAATTGGAGCGAGACAAGGCCCCATCTGCAGTACTGCGTCCAGGCCTGGAGCTCCAAGTACAAGAAAGACACAGAGCTCTTGGAACGGGTCCAGAGGAGGGCCACTAAGATGATCAGAGGGCTGGAGCACCTCTCCTATGAAGAAAGGTTGAGGGAACTGGGCTTGTTTAGCTTGGAGAAGAGAAGGCTCTAGGGAGATCTCATTGTGGCCTTCCAATACTTGAAGGGAGCATATAAACAGGAGGGGCAACAGCTGTTTACGAGGGTGGATGGTGATAGGACAAGGGGGAATGGTTTTAAACTAAGATAGGGGAGATATAGATTAGATATTAGGTCAGGTTTTCCCTCAGAGGGTGGTGAAGCACTGGGACAGCTTAACCAGAGAGGCTGTGGATGCCCCATCCCTGGAGGCATTCAAGGCCAGGCTGGATGTGGCTCTGGGCAGCCTGGTCTGGTGGTTGGCGACCCTGCACACAGCAGGGGGGTTGAAACTAGATGATCACTGTTGTCCTTTTCAATGCAGGCCATTCTACGATTCTGTGATTCTATGATTCTATGATTCTACGTTTCTAGGACTTCAGCTTTCTCTTCACAATATTTTATTTCCCGTTCCTCCCGACTAAGTAGTTTTGTTTTTCTTTCTGTCATTGTTTTGTGATGTTTGGTTATCGGTATTCCACATCATAACATCATGTAGTGCACTGGGAGTTAAAGAGTTAATGTTCCAGTTCCGGGTACCTTTCCCAGAAGAGAACTACTACAACCCCCAGAGGACTGTTTGCTGTTCTGTTACTGTTTCCGCTCAGAGGGAAAGATAAAAAGTGTGCAGATTACTTTCCCTCCTTTTGATCATCTGGCTCTTCTCTATTGTGGGTGCCATCTTGACACAGCATTAGAGTAAGGCCTTCAGCTTTCAGTCACTCTCTCTCATTTTATTTGATTTATTCAATTCTAATTATACTGTACTATATTGTATTACAGTGTGTTACCTTGCATTCTGATATCTTGTTTAGAAAATTACTTTGTTTCTCCTCAGATTGTTGCTGCTGTTTTGTTTTTAGGCCCATCTTTCTACCCTTTTCCCCTTTTTTCCCTTTTCCCTTCCTGGGGCATGGGTCTGTGGGTCCCTTTGCCCCGCAAGTCGCTGAACCGGGCTGAACCAGACCATAAACCATTGACACTTTCTTCATTTTCCTCACCCTCCTAGCTCATTTCTCAAATCTCTTCCCTGGAAAATGTAATCAACCTTGTGCCTTCAGCTTTTCTGATTCCTGAGTCAATTGTACTGTCCTTGTTCTGCATCTTTTTCCCCCTACTTCTCATAAATTTCTGCTTTTTGTCTCCCTATACTTTGAAAGCTTCCGATGCAGACATTTCTATGTACAGGAACTTAAATAGAAATGACATAGAAACCATTCCTAGTGATGATTATCACAGACTTTCTTGATAACTAATGGTAAACATATGCAAGCAACTGCACGTACAATGAGTGACAAGTTCAAGTATGCATCCTACTATTCATCACTTGAGATAAGGAAGATCTTTTCTGTAATCACAGAAGTGAAATGAACTGTTTTCCCCTAGACTTCCACACTTTCTAATCTAACAGTATCTTTATATTTTTTTTTTGCTTGAAGCTCCCTATCTACTGACCAAGCTACCATTTATGCAATGCCAGAGAAAGACTGCAGTTTTCAGTGACTGCCATTTCCATTTTTGAAAGACTGCAGCTTTTTAACTGTCAAGGCTGCTTTGTAATCCAGGATAATGATTCTAATCTGATCTATGTCAGCCTGTACTCCCACACATAAAGAGCTCAGCACAATAGTGTATTACAGATTTTAAATTAAATTAATTCTTTTATGTTCTCCCCATAGCACTGAAACTCCAAGCACAGCATATTTTAATGACACACAAAGACTGGCATTTTCAAATTGTATTAGAATGTAAAAGAGAAACACAGTTAAACAGTATTTGGAACATATGCTCTATAGGATTTACAGATTTTACTTTTTAAAAATATATTCATGTTCACCATGTACTTCAGCTTTGGAATAAAAAGTGCAGTTATGTCCATGAGCTCATTCATTCACTTATATTATGGCATATACTCAGCTGCTGATATACTCAAATAGTCAGTGCCCACCCAGCACAGCAAATGCTCCCTGCAGCCCATGTCAGCTGCAGCTTGATTCTACACTGCTATGAGATCTCGGAAAAGAGCTGTGATGAACAAGCATGTGGGAAGTCTTTGATACCAACCTCTGCAGACATTCATGAGGCTGTTGTCATCAGATACGTAGCTATTTCAAGAGGGTTGTCCAGCAACACTGCACAACACTCTGTTTCTCAAAGAGAAACGATCAAGTGTTGCACCCCCATGCAGAGTATTTTCATCCTTTTGCCCATTCTTGTGAGAATACTGAACATTTTAGAATGGGAAGAAATAAGGATACTGACATTACATCCTTAATGCATCATATCGACCATTATATCCTCCATGCAGAATCACTGTTCAGTGTTAGAACAGCAATGTCTGTTGAAACAGCAACATATCACAATATCTTATCAGGGGGCAAATTTGTGTTTCTGACATTGTAACACTACAATGCTGACTGAGAAATTAATCTTATTTTTTATTTGGAGATTGTCCTTCTTTCCTTATGCCTCTGTCAGTAGTCCCTGAAAATACTATTCTTTCAGCCTCCTCTACTGATTTCACAGCAAATCCATTAGAAACAAAAAATTTGGATATATAACAATAGTTTGTAATGAAACAAGACTAATAGAGTGGAACAGTTCAGCTGGAAGGGACTTACAAAGATCATATGATCAGGCTAGCCTGACCACTCTGGGGCTATCCAAAGGTGAAGCACATAAATCAGGGCATTATCCAAGCACCTCCTAATCAGAGAAAAGCATGAGGCATTTACCACCTCTTTAAAAAGCCTGTTCCAGTGTTTGACTACCCTCATGGTAAACAAATTTTTCCTAATGCCCAATCTGAACCTTTCCTTGCACAGCTTTGTGCCATTGTCACATGTCTTGCCATCAGCTCCCAGGAATACATCCTGGCACCTTCCTCTGCTTCCTCTCTTCAGGGAGCTGCAAAGAGCAGTGAGGTCTCTTCTTGGCCTTCTCCAGACTGGACAGCCCAATGTCCTCAGCCTCTCCTCACAGGAGATGCCGCCCAGCCATGATGTCAGCTTTGTTGCCCTCTTCTGGATACTTTCAAGTATTCTATCATTCTTTTTATGTTGTGGAGCCCTGAACTGCACACAGTATTCAAGGTGAGGCCACAATGCTAAACCCAGTGGGAGAATATCCTCTATTGCTTGGCTGGTTGTGCTATGTTTCAAGCACCCCAAAATGTGGTATTTCTCTTACACCAAGCTGCTGTCAGCAGCACCCCCAAGTACCTTCCTGCTGAGCTGCTCTTCAGCACCTTATCTGCCATCTGTGGCTGTATGACACTGCTCCATCCCATGTTTCCCTGTGTTATCTTCATGCTGTTGATTGTTCAGTGTTCCAATGTCAACAGCACCTCTCAGGTTAGCAGCATCAACTAACTTGTTGAGATTGCACTGCACTCCCGCATTCAGGTTATTGATAAAAATGTTGACCATATCTGGCTTAAGAATTGAGCCCTAGAGAACCTTGCTAGTGAGAAGTTACCAGTTAGATATAACCTCATTCACTAAGACAGTTCAAGCTTTATTTTTCTGACGGTTTATAACCCAGTGTTATGATATTTATTTATCAGTATTCCACATCACAACATCATGTAAAGCACTGGGAGTTAAACAGTTAATGCCCCACTTCTGTGGACCACCTATTTTCCAAATACCTGGCTCTCAGAAGAGAAGAACTACATACCCCAGAGGACTTTGCATTCAGAGGGGAAGACAAAACTCCTGGCAAGTTACAGGACTCACTCTCTTTCTCGCACCCTGGCAGTGTATGTGCTCCCCAGCTGTTTCGCCTTCAATTTTGCAGTAAGGCCTTCGTTTTCGGACACTCTCTCTCTCATTTTATTTGATTTATTAGCCTCATTTCCAATTATAAATCGTATTATACTGTGTTATCTTGCATTGTGATATCACATTTAGTAAATTAACTTTACTCCTCAGATCGTTGCTGCTGTTCTGTTTTCAGGCCCATCTCCCTACCCTTCCCCCTTTTCCAAGGCGTGGGTCCATGGATCCCCTGTACCATTAGTCACAGAACTGGGTTGAACTGGCCCATAAACTGTCGACACCCTCCCCTCCCCTCCCCTTTTTGGCCTGGTGGGTCTGTGGGCCTGCTGTCCCCCTGTCACAGACACAGACAGATCTAGAGATAACTCTGTGACAACCAGCAAGCATAAATCTGGACAATTTGTTCAGAATATTGCTGTGAGGGACACTATCAAAAGCCTTTTTGAACTCTAGGAAGATTACATCCACTATCTTCTCTCCATGCACCACTGTTTCTTAAACACTGAACATGCTGATGAATTTGAAAAACTATCACAAGCACACGGATCTTAGAAACCTGTGGAGGACTATGTCCTATCTTTATAATAAAACCAAGTGGTTACAGCTGACAGAATACTAATTACTGTGTCGAAGCACAGCCCTTTAGCACAGGTAATTTATATTACATTTGTAATAAGCACCCAAGGTTCCCTAGCACCCCATAAACAGTGCCAAATATTTGTCGAGGATATTCTTTTGCCTCTTCCACTTACCCTGCTGGAGCTATATGTAATTTTTTTCCCCATGTATCTTCATACTTTGGGACTGACTGCACATCATTTGTTTTAGCAACTTCTCCAATTCTGTTTTGGGTCAGTTAGTAAAAAACTTCAAAACGCCTCACAAAAAAAATGCAACAGCCTTAGTTTACATCTACATGTAGAGCCTTTCCCCAGTTACAATAGTACAGTGGTTCAGAATCATAGAACCTAGAGTGTATCTACAAACCAACTCATATACTTACACATATAAATATGGTTTGAATTTTGAGTGGTCTTGTGTGGATCCAGGAGTTAACTCTATGGTCCTTGTGGGTCCCTTCCAGCTTGGGATATTCTGTCATTCTATGTCATTCTACATTTAACCATAGCTGGAGGAATGGATGAACATTCCCACAATATGATTTGAGAGGGACAGAGGAACAATATACACAGCCACCTGGCTGTGACCGCATAGAAGGCTCTGGAACATGCAGAAATACACAAGCCAACATTAATGAGGATTTATACCCACTTCAGCAATACTTCTTCCCCCTGTAAACCCATGCTGGTGAAGTCTGAATCAGACTGATTCAGAGCTATACTGAGTAACACCATACCACATTTTAAACAATAACACTGACAAAAATCCCTAGATTTGTCTGCTTTCCTGGAGAAAAATATTATGCAAATAAAAGCCACAAACACAGAATCATCAGATAGACATTACATCTTTTTCTAAAAATTGCAGGAAAACAGAAGATTTCAATACAAGCAGTTCTCTCAGACATAATTTTCCCAGTAGAGAAGAAGCTTAACACTCAAATTCAGAGTTGACAGACAATCTCAAATACATTCTGCTTGTGCTAGGGAAGGTTAGAAACAATTTATAGATCTCCATTTAAAGACAGCAGGAAGTTGAGGTAAGACAAAGTGTAGAAAGTTGCTGTTATACAATAGCCTTTCAACTGTGAACATCTGATGCAGGTCTGAAATAGTGTTTAGGTCAAAAGTGGGAAGTGCTGATGTCATGCAATTGTGCATATAGACAATGGCTGCAAAATGTGAGAAAATATGTCAGCTAGATAATGGACAAAACACACTTTGAAGCTGCCTAATGTCACAGAATCAGAACTGACATGCCAGATCATAGAAAAATTATGTTATGCTTGTCTAACTGTATCTGTTAACCTTTCAGATACATAAGTAATTAACTCACTCCAAAACTCCATTAAGAAATGTTTCCATCTGTTATATATTCTTGTTTGTATATTAAGCAACTGACATGCTACTGTAAGCAATTTAGGAGTTTTAGGTCAAGTGTTTCAAATTAATTCCTTCATTTCTCTATATTTTTTTCTTTGAAAAGGATCCTTCAATGCCACTGTGTCAATCCCCTTAGGAAAAAAACCTAGTACCTGATAAACACACTGCTATCCTAAATTTACTTCATCTCTGGGTTTCACTCTATGGCTACATTTTGCAAATGTAGTTCCTTTGCAAAGAAGTTCCTTGCTTTTGTTAAGTTCTGTAACAGCATTGTAAAATTCACCTACTGAGCAGGCTTGCCATCAGCAGCAAAAAAGGATTAGGACCTGATTCTGTAGTTCTGTAGTGTAAAGTCTCTGCAGATGGGTAATTTGAGTATTAAGTGTATGCTGTCATCACTCAAAAAGTAAAAAACAAACAAACAAACAAACTCAAAGACACTTTTCTTTAACAGTATAATTCTTCTGACATTAGGCTATTAATGTGCTTAAAAACCATCACAACAACAAAAAAACAGCAGAAGAGGGAAATGTAAAAGAGTCGAGATGAAGTTCAGATGGTCCTAAGGGCAAAAAAACCTTTTTGTCATAGACCTCAAAAACAGCTTCTATAAGATCTGCACTTACTGTACAACTCTTCTACAGTGTTGAGATACACCCACAGAACACAAGCTATAATTAAGTAAATTTCCTGCAACTGGGCAATTTGTCAGGAACTCTCCTCCTTGATAAAACACAGTTTCTATAAGAGAAACAAACAGCTAGTCTGTATCAAGGACACAATTATCTGAGAAACTCACTTCCCAGTGCTACATTATTCTGTCATTTGTGTCCTTTGGGGAAGTCAAGTTAGACCAACTTTTCCAGAAGTGGCAGGTCTGCCTTCCTGAAAGGTAAAACCAAGGTACTTAAATATACATGCATCGCACCTCCAGTGAAAATCACTAGCCTCTGACACAGACCATCTGCTCATCTTTCAAGAGATGGGGCCCAGCTACAGGCAGAGAAATCACTGTGGCTGCTGCAGAGATACTCAGATAGCCTTGCCATATGGTGAAGCTCTGCAAAGAGAAAGAGGGAAACAAACTCCGAAAAGGTCACCCTGACTCAGAAGACCCACATTTCCCCAGCTGATTCACTTGGGTCAAGAAACAGTTTCCAGTTTTGGTCACTGGACTGTCCTACAGGGGTAAGCACACAGGGCAAATATTGTGAGTTACACTCAGCAAATACTTCAGCTCATAACAAATCCTAACATTCCAGTTGTAAATTGCATATCCTTCCTCTTCTCTCAAAAGATGAAAGAAATGGGACAGATGGAGATTTCCAGCACATTTATTAGCACTTCACATATCAGCATGAAATTTGAGGTACATTTTCAATTATGTCTTTTGCCAGCCATATAAGAGGAGATGATTATTTCTGTTGAGTCAGACATAAACTCCTTTGCTGAACTGACGATATTTCCCCTACTCAGAAATCTATTATTAATTCACTGAGTTCCGTGAGGCTCCACCGTGAACTTGTTTGCTATTCCCAAGTTCAAATGAATCATCTTCACAGATGTGTAGTCAAGAGAACACTAGTTAATTCTAAGCACTGCAAGGAGTCAAATCACTTCTTCACTGTAGTACAGAAATTAAAATCTCTCAACACACAAGGATTGTAAGGAGAGCGCCTTAGGTGGACAATTTTTAGCTAGAGATTATTTCATCCTACATTTAACAGAGAGCAGTGCATGTTACAATGCACCAGACTACAACCAGAGCAAAAATGCTAGTGTGGGCCATGAGAGAGACAGAGACAAAGACAGTGCTTCTTATAGAAGAAAACAAAATAAAAAAGCACAACATACCTAGGCAAAGTGCATTTTTTGTACTTAATTTTATTTACACTTTCTAATACTGATTATCCCTTCCCACTCTGAAGTAGGGGGAATATTCATCTTGTTCAGAGATAGTGTTTTACCATAGCCATAATTTCTAGAAATCTACTTGATTTCCTAGAAATTGGGTTTACTGCAACCAGTCGCCTCTGAGTAAACATATTGTGATACGATAAATGACTTCGATAGTGATGAAGAACACCTCCGAGAACATTTCGTGGTCTTGTAACATCTCATGGATAACTCCTTTACCTCTAGTAGCTTCCTTATGCTACAGTATTAAAGCACTGTGAAAGAATAAGCGCTGTGCATAAATAAAAGCTCTGAATGCAGTTTATAATCAGTTGAATAAGTTCACTTGCGGATAAAACATAATTATCAGCCATTTCCTATCACCATCTTTCACTTTATTTCCCAGTATTTAAAATCTAAAGGAGGAATATACTGCCAAGCCCAGGCTGCTCACAAAGCCAGACAGAGGGCACAGTGCAGCCATGCACATGTGTCCCCTGGCGAACACAGGAGCTCCAAATCTCCAGCATCCCTCTCACACTCAGGCACGATGCTGTTCTGTGGGAAAAGAACACTATGCTCCCAAGATTACTTCCTCAAAGTTGACTCCATCCACGCAGGAAGTTTTCCCTGTTCAGAAAACCATGGGAGCAGGAAGACGTCTTTAAAGAAAACTCTGTAGGTATTCAAATAATAATAAGGTAGCATCAAAGCTATCAAATGTTTTAATAAGACACGGATGGATAGAGAAAAATGCATAGCATGCTGATCTCTATTAGCAAGGTAAGAGAGAAAGATAAATTGCCTAGCTTTAGCAAAAATGAAAACCTAAACTGAGGAATTTCAATCATTTAAATTTGCAGAAAGATCTATCTGCTGTTTGCTCAGAGGCAGCATTGCAAAGATAAATGAACAGGGCAATCAACTTTGGTAATACTGTTAACACTGCTCAGGATCTCAGTGAGCTACATTCACTACTTCAGAGTATGATTTCATTACACATGATTTCATCATGACGTATCTTGTACACAGTTGCAGGTGACAACTACAGTTTTTCCTAGATGGGTAAACTATGGCTTAGTATGTTACTCAAATGTATACATCCACTGCAGTAATGCTACAGTAACACAAACAGCAAAGGCAATTCCTAGTTAAGAGCAACTTCTAGACTTGTTGTTCATTGCTAGGAAATACCACTGGTATTGTGAAAGGTCACAGATGAATTCACTAGCTAGGGAATCTGTGGTTGGAAAAGATTTTAGCAGCTTCTGATTTCAGTGTCTCAACAAATGTGCTTAGTTTCGTAATGAAACTAATAACTATTTGTTACCATCTACTCAACACAGTTTTTGAAATATTAATATTTACACTTCCCATTCAGTGTTTAACACAACTAGCTATTCCAGTTCCCCATATTCTCCTTCCCCAGAAGCCTCTAAAATGTTGGTCTTAAAGAAGGAATAAAGCATTCAGCACATTTACTGTTACCAGAAAGGCCTAGTGGTATTAATATTAATAAAAATCAAGAGTTAATCTCTGCTTTTATCATCTTACTATTCCTGAACAGAGTATGAAGATGTTAAATAATTCCCCTAAGTTTCAAGTCTACTCCTATCAATTGTAGTGGCAGAAAGTTAAAGCTTCATATTTAGTTCATTAGAATGAATTTAATTTGCAAAGAGTTAACAGTAATTACCCATAAACAAAGATTTATGGGTAATTAGTCTGGATGCTTAGTGTATGGCAGTATAGTTTTTCAATAATGAAAAACACCAGCTGTGGTAAGTGAAAGCCCCTTGTCTCCACTAAAGTAAAAGAAAGGAGGAGACCATTAATAAGAGAAATCTGGTTCCGTAATTTCATTACTCCTTGGTCAGAAAGAGGCATCCATCAGTCTGCATTCATGAGATGGCATCTGAGGGGGGCAGGTGACCACAAGAAGCAATCCCTGCCTGTACCCAGGAGAAGCGGCATACCAGCCATAGGCCCCAGGGCGCAGGCACATGGGGGGCTCCAAGGGGAGTACTGGATCTGCAGGGTTTGCCTGCTCCATGGAGAGAGCTGCAGCTGCTGCCAGCCCCCAGGGAGAGCCTTCTGGTGCTACTGGCACGTCACTGCTGCACAGACTACTTCATATGCACAAGCACTTCAGTTACAGAAGATGCAAGAAAATAATTACAAGATGGCTGTCTAGAGCATGCTTACAGTCTTTTTGTTAGTCACATGTTTTTGGGTTGCTCTGGGCTGCTCCTAAGAATTTGTGAAGTGTTGATTTGTCTGCAAAAACTCTGTAAGGGCTATTAGTTACAAAAAAAGAAAGTTTTTTTTTTACTCAACAGTACTGGAAATGGACGGTACAGAATTTGAAATTACTTGCATTTACTCAAATACTCCTGCAGTACCACACAGTACTATAAGCCAAACTGTTGTTTTGGTTTCACTTCAGAAATTCATGAATGAGTCAAAAAAAAAAAAAAAAAAAAAAAAAAAAAAAAAAAAAAAAACTCCATACTCCATAGTTATTTTAAGCAATGTTCATATGATTAAGTAAACATCATATTTTTACAGTGACTGTAAAAGGAATAATGTTATTATTCCAGGACAGTCTCAGATGGCACACTTTGCAGGAAAAGGTAACATCACAGTCTGGTAGCGGTAGGACAAGGGCTAATGGTTTTACACTAAAAGAGGGGACATTTAGATTAGATGTTAGGTGGAAACTCTTCACTCAGAGGATAGTGAGGCTCTTCTCAGTTTGTAGAAGAAAAGGGTCAAGGGAGACCTCACCGTGGCCTTCCAGTACTTGAATGGAGCTTATAAGCAGGAGGGAGACTGACTTTTTATTACACAGGCAGATAGTGATAGGACAAGGGGGAATGGCTTTAATCTGAAAGAGGGAGGATTCAGGTTGGATGTTAGAAAGAAATTCTTTACTCAGAGAGTGGTGAGGCACAGGCACAGGCAGCTCAGAGAAGCACCCTGGAGGTGTTCAAGGCCTAGTTGGATGGGACCTGATCCTGAGGGTAGCAACCCTGCCCATGGCATGAGGTTGGAACTGGGTGGGCTTTAAAGTCCCTTCCAACCTAAATCATTCCATGATTCTATGTTCTTACCAGGTGTACGGACATAGATAGTAAAACTAGGCCAACTTTTAGTTCTTTCTTCAGAGCAGTAAACATGACCTGTGCATGCAATGAAAATGTGTAGCCTTTCTTCATAAGGACTGAAACAGTGTTTCACTTAGCACTGGAACGAGCTTAGCATATACTGCGTGGAGCCAGGGGTTGGATTGATGATCCTTATGGGTTCCTTCCAACTAGGTGTAGTCTGTGATTCTATACAAGGGCACTCAAAATTGGATGTCTCATGAATACAAACAATCTTGCTCTACCTTGGCTTTATCTCCCCATTTGTGTACAGTCTGCAATGCTAACATAAGTGTTGAATACCTTTCCTGAACGACCAACCTACTTGCCCGACTCAAGACAATTCTCTTCTTTCCATCTGAATCTGTACAAAAACAGAGAGCAAAACTCATCTGGTCGAATGTTATCATTTACTTCACAGATAACCACCTAAATTCCTTCTGTAATTCAGAGAGAGAAATGGGAAATTCTGAAGCATGATTCACCTTGTTCTGAGGATGTTCAGAACATGTCAGGTAGAACATGTCCTGAAAGTGTGTATTTTTCTTCATATGACCATGAAGGAAGCTTTATATAGGCCACTAATAGCAACTCTTCATGGTTAGAAGAAATTACACCCACTCTAAGTATTGCAAATGATATAGCAAGACCTTAGTGAAAGACAGTTACAGTAGTCTCTTCTTAAGACTTTACATAGCAGCACGAACTTCACTGTGACTACTCTTTCTTATGAACTACAGGTTCTGACATCCACACATCTCTGACAGGGGGCAATTCTCCCTTGATACAGCCAATACTGGGGGATGGGGGTGGAGGGGAGGGGGGAATCACACACTTGTGAGTGTCTATCTCCTGTCTCTTTCATGAAAACTAACACGAACAATGAAACTGTGCTGAGAAGGCATGCTACCTTGTGTGGTGTGGTATACACAAGACAAATATCTCATTGCAATCCTGCATTCAAAGCAGCAGAAGAAAGACCACAGGGAGGACAGATCTTTGAAGATAAGTTGTCTCATTGGTGAAACAGAAAAGAAAACATACCTGTGTGTATCTGTCTCTATATCCAGAGATGAGATGGGCAGAGATAACAAGATGCTGAGGAAAGTTGAGGAGAAAAGCATGGAAAAGAGAAAACACAAGGTTGTGAGAGAAGCAATCAGAAGGAGAGCACAGAGTGGGCCAGGAGACTTCCAAGCAAAAAGCCAGCTGCCAAGAGAGAAAGCAGAAAAGGACTTCAGAATGGAAAGGGCAACAAATAGCAAACGTATTGATAAGCTTACAGTTTCAGAGACTGAGGAAACAGAACATGCTATGACAAAGTACAGTAGAGAACAAGAGTAGGAGAGAAAACTGAAGTGTGAGGAGTGTAGCTGTATTTCCTTCCAAGTTTTGAAAAGGAAGAAGAGCAAAGTAAAGAATAAATTGAAGAAAAGGTAGGGGTTTTTTTCT
>JACDJE010000529.1:270785-280987 GCA_016647715.1 Pavo muticus
TTTTCCATTTAGCTTTCTACTATGCTGAAGAATATGCAAGATATGCATCACAGAGTTTGGTCATTTTTTCCAGCTCAGTACAGCATCAGAAGTGGCAAATATAAAAGCCAGTGCTACAGACCTGTTACATTTAATGCCATTTCAAACTTTCCACATTCTACAACTGGAAAAAAATTTCCACAATAAATATATCCTCAGTGGCACCTGCATCACCAAACCTGAGGCCTGTATGTGAGTGTAACACTTGATATCCTCACTAAAATGAAATTTAAACAGGACTGTACCAGTTGTACACACATCTGTTGTGCAACCTAGTCACAGTAGCGTGTAGCCTCAGACTGCTAAAATAAACAAATTTAATTAAACCAGATATGCCTGAAAGTCTTCTCCTCACACAAAAGTAAACACTCCATACAGGCTGCAAAAATACAACTTCTGAAGAGGAATGTAAAAGCTAACAGTATCAATCTACCTTTGACAGGTTGCCTATACTCTTTCCCCAAAAGTCCATCTTGTCTTCCATGTGAACAGAAATTTCATTGTGTTCATAAGCATAAATTAAAAATTTTAAAAAATTAGCTTTGTCTTCTACTACTAATAATAGATTCTGCAAGCAAATCATGCCCCTTTGCAGCTTAGCATTTAAATAAAAGGGGAGCTGCTTTTCCTATTGCTGGTGTTATTATTGATCAACTAAGCATTCCTGTCATGGTAGCACAAAATAAATCTTTCAGTAGCCATCTGTCTCTCCTGGCATGACTGGAAGACAGGAGAATGCAATGGTTCTGGACAAATCCCAGCTGCACACAACAGGGGCTCTTCAGGCAACAGCTGAAGTAAAGCTGAGCACTCTTCACATCTTTTTGCTTTGAAGAAAAAAAAATCTGCGTTCATTTTTACTCTGTAAGACTAAGGATAAAATGTCAAATTTTGAAAAATGGCAATGGCATAACAGAATGGGATAAACAAAGACGGGTCTTGGTTTTAATTGAGTGAATACAAAGAACTGGTTGGTTTAGTCTAATTAAGTTCCAGTGATTTACGAAAAAGATGTCAAGTCATCATTGAGTCAATTAATTGGTAGGTACCTCTCAAAGCATTTCCATGCTACCCTATCCAGGCCAGCTGTAAACGTCAGGGCTGACACCCAAGGACAAGGAAGCCTAGTGAGGGATCAGCCATTTGCTGCAGTAAAATGAATACTGCACACAGTAACAAAGTTTATGCAATCGTGCTAAGTACAGCTTATCCAAACCAAAACTCAATGACAGATAAGGACACTATACCCTTTTCTATCAGCAGATTTGAAAAGAGATGTTTGAATCAGTCTCTTACTCCTCAAATCTTACTAAATATAAAAATTTGCCATGTCCTAACAAACGTACTTGCTTCTTTAAAGGTTGTTGGCTCCAGAATTTCATTACAGAAAGGAATAGCGGTACATCAAGAGCATCACTGCTAGGTTCTAAACAGCCACTGCCCACACCAAGTGGATAGAGTGACCTAGTACAGGCATAATCCAAATGTACTTTTCAAAAGAAAGGGGAAAAAAAAGGAAAGAAATTCCAAGAAAGCAGAGTGGCGAATACTTCAGGAGAAAAATAAATAGATAAATAGATAAATAGATAAATAGATAAATAGATAAATAGATAAATAGATAAATAGATAAAGAAAGAAAGAAAGAAAGAAAGAAAGAAAAGGAAAGAAAGAGAAAGAAAAGGAAAGAAAGGGAAAGAAAGAGAAAGAAAGGGAAAGAAAAGGAAAGAAAAGGAAAGAAAAGGAAAGAAAAGGAAAGAAAAGGAAAGAAAAGGAAAGAAAAGGAAAGAAAAGGAAAGAAAAGGAAAGAAAAGGAAAGAAAAGGAGGAAAGAGAGGAACAAAATAGACGGGAAGTGATTTTGAAATAAAAGGATTTGAAAAACCAATTGAAAAACTACACAGTCAGGCATCACCACTACTGTGTGAATACACAACTACAGATTAACAGAACACTGCAGTTTTCTTTCTGGTTGTTTTAGTCATGCAGCATGATTACACGTCTAATGCTTATAGCAAAATTATGTCTATTTATGTTGTTTTCTCCTACCCATGTGTTTTGAAAAATGAAAAAACAAGTTATTATAACCTTGCTAAAAAGCACCATGTCTCTGCCATCAATAGTTATTGCATTAACAGATGATCTCAGGGGAATATACTCAGCATCCAGCGCTCGTGTTTTTTTTTTTTTTTTTAAAAAAAGGGAGATCACAAATCCATAAACATGGATTTAGCTTTCAGCACAGAACTGCAGCAACACACTTTGGTCCTCCAAACCCGTTTGTGTTAATTGCTCTTTGACAGCAGATCTTCAAAGATACCTGTGATTACAGCTAATTGGAAATACTGCAGCTGCTGTAATATGCTAGGTAACATCAACCTTATCAGCAAGTGATTTCAATAGATTCCTGACAATGTTTGCTCATTGCAGGTTAATCCAAAATACTAACAGGCTGATAAAAAGCATACATCTAATTTTGAAAGCAGGACAAAAAAACGTTCCTCCTTAAGCAACACACACAAGATTTAGATAAGTTTAATTTAGAGGAACAGATCTGCATGCATAAATTTAGTCTGCAGAGATGGCAACTTGTTGCACAGAAACCTTGAGATCCACGCCAGTCCTTACTCACCATGTGCTATAATTCACAACATATGGAAGAGGAGAATTTAAAGTGATTTACAGTGTAAATCACGGTGCATTGTCTTGTTATATCATTTAAACTGCATAACCACTTCCTGGAAAAAGGGAACAATGTGATTTTTCCTGACAAATCATTCCTTTAACTATTTTGCAAGTCCTAGAAAACAATTTACTACCTCAGTAATACACCATTCTCCCCTAGCTTGCCAAGGAGAAAAATACCAGAATTTACTTTTATCAGTACACACATCATTTCACCAGTTAAGTAAATCAACCATCTAATAAATACTACCACTAGTATTTCATTTTCAAACTTCGCTAGCGGTTAAGACACAGGACTATTTTACCAACTTAATTATTTTCTGCAACTGAATTCACAGATTTGAATCAGTCCCTACACACTAATTCAAGAGAAAAAGCATTTTATTTCTACCAGCTTTCTCTTCTCGAAAACATTTTCTCCTAGAAAAAAAAAGAAGCTTTATTCTAACAACTTACTATACTAAGCTGCTGTGGGGAAAAGGCCACAGAAAAAAAATTGGCAGAGTGCATGCTTTTGCTGCTCAATGAATTCAATATGATAAGCATGGCAGAGGACATAAAGGAGAGCAAAGTGTCAGCTTTTGAAGTAATCAGTAAGCTAGAGAAAATTTTATTTTAATACCTATGTTTTCTTTCCATACAGAAAAGCAGGGCTTTTTTTAACTTCTTTTTTTAAGTCTGTAATAGGTATCCTCTAAAAATTTCCTGTCTTTCCCAGATTTGACAATTGAATGCATGTTTCTGTCTTTCAGAGGGTGGTGACGCACCTTGGTTGCTCAAGGATGTTGTGGATGCCCCATCCTTGGAGGCATTCAAGGCCAGGCTGGGTGTGGCTCTGGGCAGCCTGGTCTGGTGGTTGGCGACCCTGCACACAGCATGGGGGTTGAAACTAGATGATCATTGTGGTCCTTTTCAACCCAGGCCATTCTATGATTCTATGATTCTATGATTTAATACATCATCAGTATTGAAGAGGTTAGCTCTTAACTTGTTTTCCTTGTTCCTTCTGGGGCCATTTTAAGAAGAAAACAGGGTATTACATAGTAATCAATCACAGCTGTTTGTCTTACAGTTTTGTTTCTCTTTACAACAACATAAGAAGATATTTAACTTGAATCATATTCGCCACAGTTTCAGAGGGTCTCTCCTGCATTCCCATATTTGAGAGAAGGTCAAATGCTTCTTTTATTTATGTGTATGTTGCAATTCTGGAAACTTTTCGCAGGTCAATAGTAAAGAAAATGAAATTTCTTGCCATTGGTAGACAGCAGACATTTATTTTCAGGATCTTTTTCTCCAAGCATTGCTACCTAACAAAGAATAAATAGATCGGAGTTATTGCCTAAGGTACAAGGCTTGCAGTAACTGTTGTTGACCTGAAATTCACACACTTTCAATTATATTAGTCATTCAATTACATTCAGTCATTTCACTAACAGTTTTTCTTTTTGCACTAATTTTTGCAGTATTTTCATAGCGACTATTATAGAAAGCTAAATTTTGACTCAATTTCTTTGAGTATAAATACTATATTAAATGCACATATGTTATCAAAATGAATTTAAAATTCATCCTTTAAAAATTATGTTTCAAGATATTTTGTTCATTTCCTAAATACACCCTACTCTGGACAATTTAAAATATTTTTGAAGTTATACGCATTTCTGCATGCACCTTGCATTTTCCAGCAGCCGAACAGAAGAAACTGAGATGTGGCCACTTCTTAGGCAAGCATATGTTTTCTTTTTGTTTTGTTTGGATAACATTTTAAAATCATAAACAAACAAAACCCAACAACCACCATCAAAAAAACCCCTTCATCTTACAGGGTGAAACACCTAGAAACTATTCTGTTAGGATACATTTTTCAGAAGTAGGAGAAATCAACGCCGAAATACTGCCAAATGCAACTGCAGAAACATAATCGATTATATCTAAATATACTGGATAACTGACTGCAGTTTTACGACGTTACTGCTGCACACGGACTACTTCAGGTCTATCTTGGTACACAAAACTGCCCAGAAGTCAGTACAGAGTACTGGCAGGTGCAGGTCCAGAGAATTAAGTTTTACTGAGTGATTACGTAGATGGAAAATAGCAACATGGGAAAAGTGTTACACAAACCCAACAGTGAATCACAGCTGTAGCATAAGCCCTGTGTTCTTCCCAACAGAAGAAGACACTGCGAAAAGCAGACCATGGGATAAAGCACAATCTAAATTTATTGAAGGTTAGTGCTTTTCTATTTTGAGATTCATCATTTCACAGAGGTAGGAAATACAGCAGATCTTGTATCCACGAATTTCAATGAAGAGCTAGAATTCAGGGAAAGCCACCAGTTATGTGTGAAAGAGGACTAGCAGAATTACAGTCAGTCTCATCATCCAAAGGAGAACCAGAAATACAGAGCCCTGAGAAGTATCATGCCAGTGGGAAGTCATGAATTATTACTTTTTTTCCAAAAAAACACTGTTATATTCTTTCTTGTTTAAGGTGAATAAACAAATCTGAGATAAAGCATGAGTCTGGTACAAAACTCCAGGAGACTGAAATGATTACAACTACATCTAGACAGAAATTAAACACATTTAACAATAGGGAATCTGGTTTTAAAGAAGTATCTGATAGGAACAAATGATACAAACAGCTGAACCCATTTTTAAGATGAAGTACATCTTGCATAGGAAAAGGGTTATAAAATGTTACTGCAAAAAAAAAAAATGGTAGTACATTGGACTGTGGCTCAGACTGAAGAATATAAATGTGTGGTTTCTTGTTTTAATACAAGTATTGCCTTACTAGCTAAAAATTAAATCTTGTACAGCAATTTTTAAAGAGTTTTCAAAATTATCTTTGGCTGACATTGATGGCAGTTTGTGTTTAGTTGGTGAAACCATCTTTCAATTGAAGAGAGGACTATGAACTAGGAAATTAACAGTAGATGGGATCTGGAGAAATTTAGGGACATGCTGTACAGAAGACAGCATCAAACGGAATAGACTGCTGGAAGCCACGACTGGAGTAAAAAAAAAAATAGTTCAAGGCACATTAAAGTTCTTTTCCACAGGTTCAGACTATAAAAACAAAAGTGAGGTTACGAACAGCCTAAGTAGAACACTCACTAAGTAGAACATATCATGGTGATACATACTCCTCCACACCACCACAAACATTCACCAGGACAAGTTTTCTGACAGCTACACTCTGGCAACTACAAAGCTCACATACATGGCATCCTGGCTTTTATCAGGAATGGTGGTGAGCAGGACTAGTACTCCCCCTGTACTCAGCACTGGTGACACCTCACCTCGAGTACTGTGTTCAGTTTTGGGCACCTCAGTACAGAAAGGACACTGAGGTGCTGGAGCAGGTCCAAAGAAGGGCAACAAGGCTTGTGAAGGGCTTGGAGAATATGCCCTACTAGGAGTGACTGAAGGAATTGGGGCTGTTTAGTCTGGGGAAAAGGAGGCTGAGGGGAGACGTTATTGCTCTCTTCCAATATCTGAAAAGTGCTTACAGTGAGAGCAGGGTTGGTCTCTTCTCTCTCTTCTCACTGGTGACAGGCAACAGGACGAGGGGAAACGGCCTCAAGTTGCACCAGGGTAAGTTTAGGTTGGATATCAGGAAAACTTCTTTACAGAAAGGGTTGTTAAGCACTGGAATAAGCTTTCCAGGGAGGTGGTTGAGTCACCATCCCTGAATGTGTTTAAAAACCGTTTGGATGTGGTGCTCAGAGACATGATTTAGCGGAGGGTTGTTAGAGTTAAGGTAGTATGGTTAGATTGCGATTGGACTCGATGATCTTGAAGGTCTTTTCCAACGTGAGCGATTCTATGATTCTATGATTCTATAGCTCTTGACACAGAAATGGTTCTGCAATATACCTTTACAGCAATTCATGCACATTTCTGGTTAACCACAGAAGTCCAGTAACATCATCTACTTGGGGGAGCTTCAGTGAAAACATCAGACAAATTTAAGCTGGTTTAACACCATGTCATCAGCCAAAATAAGCCTCTACATTAGATTAGGACAAAAGTGTATTAGAGTCTACCCCTTTGATACTTCACCATCTTCTCCTTCTGCAATCTAACAGTCAGTGAAGTCAGAATCACAGAATGACAAGATGGAATAGGATGGAAGATCATCTACTTCCAATCCTCTGCCATGGGCAGGGTTGCTAACCACCAGATCAGGCTGCCCAGGGCCTCATTCAACCTGGCCTTGATCACTTCCAGGGGTGGGGAATCCACAGCTTCTCTGGGCAGCGTGAGCCAGTGCCTCACCACCCTATGAATAAAGAATTTCTTCATAATATCTCACTTAAATTTCCTCTCTTTTAGTTTAAAGCCATTCACTCTTGTCTTAGTGATAGTGATATCAGATTGTGTAAAAAAGTCAGTTCCCCTTCTATATATAAACTCCTTTCAAGTACTGGAGAGCCACAATGAGGTCGCCCCAGAGTATTCTCTTCTTTGAGCTAAACAAACCCAGCTTCCTCTGCCTTTCTTCATAAGAGAAGTGCTTAAGTCCTCTTAAGGACCTGTTCCAACAGCTCTGCATCCTTCTTATGCTGGGGGCCCCAGGCCTGGGTGCAGTACTTCAGATGGGGCCTTACAAGGACAGAGTAGAGGGGGGACAATCACTCCCCTCGCCCTGCTGGCCACCTCTCTTTTGATACAACCTAGGATACAGTCGGCCTATGGGCTGCAAGCACACGCTGGCTCACGTCCAGCTTTTCATTCACCAGGATCCCCAAGTCTTTTTCCACATGGCTGCTCCCAATGAGTTCTTCTCCTAGTCTGTATTCATACCTAGACTGCCCCTACCCAAGTGCAATGCCTTGCATTTTGCCTTGTTGAATCTCGTTAGGCTCATGTGGGGCCTGTCGAAGCCCCTCTGTATGAAATTCCTTCCTTCTATTGTGTCAACTGCATCACTCAGCAAAATCGTGAGCAGTAGTTGAGGGATACCTCTCTTGGGGGTGGTACTCCTGGGGACACCACTCATGACCAGTCTCCACGCAGACATAGAGCTGCTGACCACAACCTTGTGGCTGTGACCATTCAGACCAACTTTTATCCACTCAACAGCCCAGCCTTCAAATCCATTTTTCTCCAATTGGATAAGGATGTGGCACAGGATCATGTCAAAGACCATGCAAAGTCAGATCTTCGTAATACACTACAACTGAGGGAAAGCATAACAAAACTGAGCACAGGGAAGAGCTTTATGCTAAAAATCATTCTTATGCTATTGCACTCTTCCTTTCCTCAAACATGTATCACAAAGTACTTCCCACAGCCTACTGCCTTACTACTTAGAGTCTCTGCCCTACCTGTTGCCCTCCATTTCACAGAAGAAGCAAAACACATTATTTTCCAGTTCCCTGGTCTATCCTGTTCAAATTATGAAACACCAAAGCAAAAAAAGAGCAGTAACACAACACAGACGTAGCTGGATTATTGCTGACCAGCAGAAATAAAGAACCTCTGGAATTGATTACACAGTCCATAACTGTACTTTTTTCCCCTGAAATGCATTATGGAGATTCCAGCTTCATTCTATTCAGAGCTTACAGCCTGAAACATCCCACGCTCTGCCTGCTTGATGTATGTGCTTGTGGGTTCTACTTTTTCAGTAGACAAGGAGTTTCCCTGGGGCAGAGACTTTCTTCCTTCCTATACATTCGTTGGTTTTCACGTGCACATGTTTATTAATGTTCTTGGTTTTGTGTGATACCTAATAACATTTTATGTCCACTTTTTTAGGAGGCATTCTGTAGTTCTGCTACATTGCATTAAACGAAGGAAAGCCTTGGTGAAACTCCATGAACTGCTCAATGTAGGAAGTTAATTTCAGACAGTACATTGATTCTCAAAAGCACAGGGAATCTCTCTCACCAGAGAGGAATCAAAGCATATGTTTCCACATTTAGCTAAACTCTTTAAAATCATTTTGGATGCTAACAGAGCTTGCAAACAAAATACAATACAGGCATATTCGGATACAAATTCTGATTTGATATTTATGTAAAATATAAATCTGTTCAGATATGCTGATCCCACAGAAACGTATTAGCATTTGAACTCACTGGCTACATTTCATATGCTATACTACAATTGGATACCAGGAACAATTCTTCAGAAGTCTTTTCAACTCTTCCAACTCATGTAACTGAGACAAATTTAGATTTTGGGGAAAAAAGCTGATAATGGCTGAGAATAGCATTAAATTCACCATTAAGCTGTATTACAAAATATTAGTGCCATGTCACATTTGTGAGTCAGCTCTCTTAAAATCACATCTGTTTTCAAAGCAAGAAGCATCCATGACGGGATTAAGGACACAGAAATGACACCTCAATAGCAATGTTACTCTATTTCCTTGGCCAACACCAAGCACTGAATGACAGACACAAATTTAATGCCTACTTGTTACTGTTTTAGAATTTGGTCAAAAAGTTTCTCTGTTCTGTAATGTGTTCACTCATTGTAGCATCAATCATCTATAGCACTCTGTGTTTATTTCAAATTAGTTTTCCCCGTCTAAAAGATCATTTTTACCAAGAGGTAGATGTTCTGACGACACTAGAAAGCTTCTCTTTGGGCAAAAAGGTTTCTGGAATTTACAAATGTGGTACATCCAGCTGAAACAAAGCAAGCAGTAATGATCATATGCTTTTGTCATATACATAGAATCACAGGGGTTGGAAGGGACCTCACGAGACAATTGACCTACAACACATGACACAAGAAGGTGTCCAGATAGGTCTTGAATAACTCCACAACCTCTCTGGGTAACCTGTTCCAGAGCTTCATCGGTAAAGAAGTTCTTATGTATGTTTGTGCAGAACTTTCTGTGTTCAAGTTTTAGGCCATCATTCCTTGTCCTATTGCTACGCACCATCAAGAATAATCTGATCTCACCCATTTGCCTCCCACCTCCCATAATGCACCCCTCAAATGAGTTACAACTTACTCCCTGAATCAGTAACAATTAACACTTAAGATTCTTTGACCTCACTCTTCTGCAGTAAAGGTATGGGTTATTGAGATTTGCTGCTTCAGTGTTTTTGTCCTTCTCCCAACTTACAAGCAGAAAGTACAGCATTCTAAAATTTTCTTAAAGAGCAGATTTCTACAAACATGAATTGATTGGATCTGACAATCCATCACCTTTGCTCAAGAAAATTACAAACTGTAATACAAAACTAGATAGAGGTGTTCTAGTTCAGTCAGGCATTCAGAAGCTGAATTAAACCTTGGGGAACAAGGTGTGGAATCACAGAATCATACAACAGCCTAGGTTGGAAAGGATCTCAAAAGATTGTCTGATTCAATCTGTTTTGGTAAAGGGGAGCCTTGATGAGATTGTCTAGCACCCTGACCAGTTTTATCTTGAAAACTTCCAGTCATGGTGACTCCATCACATTTCTCTGGAGGCTGTTCCAGTAACTAACTGTTCTCACTGTAAAAA
>JACDJE010000529.1:281045-381143 GCA_016647715.1 Pavo muticus
ATATATATATGTATATAAAGACAAAACCTCTCCTGGTCCCACCTGTGCATATGGCCCTAACACCTCCTTATACCTTCTTACAAGGAGAAAGTCTCCATCCTCTTTGTTGCTGCCATTTTAGTACTGAAATAAGGTCCCTACAAGCCCATTCTTCTCCAGGACAAAAAGACTTAACTCCTTCAGTCTTTCCTCATAGGTCAGGTTCTCCAGCCCTTTGATCATCTTTGTGGCACTCCTTCAGACTCTCATCAGTTTGTATCTTTTTTGAATTGCGGGGTACAGATCTGGACACAGTACTCCAGGTGTGGCCTGACAAGCACTAGGTGAAGTGGGATGATCACATCTATACCTCTATACCTCAATGTCCGCATTGATGTAGCCCAGGATCAGATTTGCCCTTGTTGCTGCATTAGCACACTGCTGACTCATCTTCAGCCTTCTGTTCACTAGGACCCCCAGGTCCCTTTCAGCAAGGCTGTTTCTCAGTCACACAGACCTCCTTCAAATATGATCAAGAAGTAAACATAATTAAAAAACAAAACAATACTGTCAGGGAAGAACCAAATCTTATTGAGGCTTTGCAGATGAGTGTCAGTGTCATTAGACCTAGCTATTCTGGGCTTCATTGGGAAAGCATTGCCAGCAGGTCAAGGGAGGTGACCCTTCTCATCTGGATACACTCCTGGGCTTCCCCTACAGAAAGACATGTACATCCTGTTACAAGTCCAACAAAAGGCCATGAAGATGATTAAGAGGTTGGAGCATCTGGCTTACAAAACAAGGCTGGGACTGTTCAGCCTGGAGAAGAATCAGGGAAGATCTCATCCATGTGTATAAATACCTGACTGGTGTGAGGTTGGAGTACTAAAGAAAACAGAGCGAGAGTCTTGTAAGTTCTGTTCAATGTCTGGACAATAAACAGTGGACAAAGCATGAAAGATAGGAAATATCATTTAAGCATAAGAAGAACACATCTATGAAGGCAGTCACAATGAGGCTGCCCAGAGACACTGTGGAGTTTCCATCCTTGGAGATATTCAAACTAAACTGGAATGGCTCTAAGCTACCCAATGTAGTCAAATCTACTTTTGAGGCAGCGTGACTAGACAATCTCCAGAGGTCCTTGTCAGCTTCCGTGCCACTCTGGAATTGTATGATCCAATTGTTAGTATATTCTTAATCTTCACAAAACATCCCATTTGTAGCATTTTTCTCAGCATATCCACTAGCTTCTAGGAGCAGACTTTTTTTGGATGCGAGTAAAGACATGTAATATAATTTTCCCTTCAGTTCCTCAGTATTTTTTTTTTAATCACTTTTTAGCTTGGAAAAATACTAAGGACTCTATATTGATAATTCCTTTTAATGAGCAACTCCTTAGCTTCTCTGAGATACTGTTACAGATCCTAATTTGGAGGGAGAAACTTACATGAATTTTTGGAAGGAGGAATCTATTTTAAAATAGATTACAAATAGTTTCTAGTTAAGACAAATCCATCTCACCATCATTATCAGAAATCATTTCCTGTCACGATTCTAGTCAAAACTCCCCAGCAGTCTTGGCAAAGAGAAAATCAAGTAGCAACTCAAACTAACATAGGATGCATCCTTCTCCAAGTCATTCCATAAAATCCAAGGGTTTAAGCAAAAGCTGTTTCTTTGTTAAATTTCTGGTTTACACACATTGGCACAAGAAACACAAATTTAAAAAGAAAAAAAAAGCATGGTTAAACAGTCTTTCCTCCTCCTGTTTATACGTTATCTTCAAGTACTGGAAGATGGTTAGATTCTTTTTTCGTAAGAGTTCATGAAAGTCTCCATCATATTTGAAATATCACGGCTGTCCAGTGAAGACCTCAGTCTCTAGAGAAAGGGAAACATAACTCTCATTTTTAAGAAAGGGAGAGAAAGGAAGATTCGGGAACTACAGTCCAGTGAGCCCCACCTCTGTCCCTGGGAAGATCATGGAGCAGATCCTCCTAGAACCTGTGTTAAGGCACATATGAGACAAAGAGGTGATTTGAGACAGCCAGCATGGCTTCAGCAAGGGCAGATTGTGCCTGACCAATCTGGTAGCCCTCTATGATGGAGTGACGGCATAGGTAGACAAGCGAAGGGCAACGGATGTCATCTTCCTGGACTTCTGCAAAGCCTTTGACATGGTCCCTCACCATATCCTTCTCTCTAAATTGGAGAGGTATGGATTTCAAGGATGGACTGTTCAATGGATTAAGAACTGGTTGGCTGGTCGCAGCCAAAGGGTTGTGATTAATGGTTCTGCATCAGGGTGGAGGCCAGTCACAAGCAGATTTCCTCAGCGGTTGTTCCTGGGACTGGTGCTCTTCATCATCTTCACCAATGACATAGATGATGGCATCCAGTGCACCCTCAGCAAGTTTACAGATGACACCAAGCTGAGCTGTGCAGTTGATGCATTGGAGGGAAGGGAAGCCATCCAGAGGGACCTGGACAGCATAGAGAAGTGGGCCCATGTGAACCTGATGAGGTTCCACAAGGCCAAGTGCAAGGTGCTGCACTTGGGCAAGGACAATCTAGATATTAATACAGACTGGGTGAAGAACTCCTTGAGAGCAGCCCTGTGGAGAAGCACTTGGGGATACTGGTGGACGAGAAGCTGGACATGAGCCAGCAGTGTGCGCTTGCAGCCCAGAAGGCCAACTGGGCTGCATTAAAAAAGGGGTTGCCAGTAGGGAGAGGGAGGTGATTGTCCCCCTCTACTCAGCTCTTGTGAGGCCCCATCTGCAGTACTGCGTCCAGGCCTGGAGCTCCAAGTACAAGAAAGACATAGAGCTCTTGGAACGGGTCCAGAGGAGGGCCACTAAGATGATCAGAGGGCTGGAGCACCTCTCCTATGAGGAAAGGTTGAGGGAACTGGGCTTGGTTTACCTTCGAGAAGAGAAGGCTCTGGGGAGACCCCATTGTGGCCTTCCAGTACTTGAAGATAATGTATAAACAGGAGGAGGAAAGACTGTTTAAATGAGTTGATAGTGATAGGACAAGGAGGAATGGTTTTAAACTGAGACGGGGAGGTTTAGGTTAGATCATAGGAGGAAGTTTTTCACTCAGAGGTTGGTGAAGTGCTGGACCAGGTTGACCAGAGAGGTTGTGGATGCCCCATCCCTTGTAGGCATTCAAGGCCAGCCTGGTCTAGTGGTTGGCAACCCTGCCCACAGCACGGGGGTTGAAACTAGATGATCTTTGAGGTCCTTTTCAACCCAGACCATTCTATGATTCCACATTTCTATGAGTCTGCCCTCATAGAAAGCAACCAACTGAATGAGGAAAAGAACATTCAACAAAACCCACCACCTGATTAGTGCTTTCAAATACTCTTACTACTCAGCAGGATTAAATTAAGAAGTCAAAGGTAATAGGACTGATATCACATTGCCAGTTCTCTGAGCCAACTAATTTCCCAGTCATCTTGAAAAGCTTTAAAGTGTATTTAAAATTTGTTTTACAAATTTTATGGACAATATGTGAGAAAACACTTATTAGTGATTGATGATAATATACAGAAAATACATGATCAATGGGTGGGGGATTTTTTTTGACATGCTAAATACCATTGTGCACTTCGCACATCATTCTTTCACCAATTCACTCCCTATATGCTTTTAAAAAGTTCAGAAATCTTTCCATTTTACTTTCCCAAATATGTACATATACCTTTTAATCATCAGATCTCATTACAGATTTTCTGCCAACATCTTCTAACACGCTGACAACATGAAACAAATGTATAGCACAAAACTAATACACATGTTGGCAATCAGGCTGATTCTGCTTAATGATCACACAAGAGGCAGGCAATCTGGCCCTGCCCAGAATTAAGATCAAATAATCTAGTTGCACATTTAAGTTTGCAAAGTGGCAACCTACACTGCATCAGATTATGCAACTCCATTGCAGCATTAAAAAAAAAAAAAAGAAGTGGAAAATGTGATAGTTTTATGCAGCAGAAAAGCAGACAACACTGGGAACCTCTGTTAATTACAGTTCTGTAGTTCCAAAAGCTATAGCAAGGGATATTTTGCAAGGATCTAAACTGCCATAGCAGTTGGCATTCAATAATATTCCTTAAACTTTCTTCCAAGGTTATGTAAGCATGAATGCACTAGCATCAGAGATAGTCACAGAATCACAGAATCACAGAATCACTAAGGTTGGAAAAGACCTATAAGATCATCCAGTCCAACCATCCACCTATCACCGATGGTTCTTGCTAAACCATATCCCTCAACACAACATCCAAACGTTCCTTGAACACCTCCAGGGACGGTGACTCCACCACCTCCCTGGGCAGCCCATTCCAGTGCCTGACCACTCTTTCAGAGAAGTAGTATTTCCTAATATCCAGCCTGAATCTTCCCTGGCACAGCTTGAAACCATTCCCTCTAGTCCTATCACCAGTTACACGAGAGAAGAGGCCGACCCCCAGCTCACTACAACCTCCCTTCAGGTAGTTATAGAGAGCAATAAGGTCTCCCCTGAGCCTCCTCTTCTCCAGACTGAACAATCCCAGCTCCCTCAGCCGCTCCTCATAAGGCCTGTGCTCCAGACCCCTCACCAGCTTTGTTGCCCTTCTTTGAACACGTTCCAGGGCCTCAATGTCTTTCTTGCAGTGAGGGGCCCAGAACTGGACACAGTACTCAAGGTGCGGCCTCACCAGAGCTGAGTACAGGGGGACAATTACTTCCCTGCTCCTGCTGGTCACACTACTTCTGATACAAGCCAGGATGCCATTGGCCTTCTTGGCCACCCAGGCACACTGCTGGCTCATGTTCAGCCGAGCGTCAACCAACACCCCCAGGTCCATTTCCTCTACACAGTCTTCTAGCCACTCCGCCCCAAGCCTGTAGCGTTGCTTGGGGTTGCTGTGGCCAAAGTGTAGGACCCGACATTTGGTCTTATTAAACCTCATCCCATTGGCTTCAGCCCAGCTATCCAGCCTGTCCAGATCCCTCTGTAGGGCCTCGCTACCCCCAGGCAGATCGACACTTCCAGCCAACTTGGTGTCATCTGCAAACTTACTGAGGGTGCACTCAATGCCCTCATCCAGGTCATCAATAAAGATATTGAAGAGGACAGGCCCCAGCACCGACCCCTGGGGAACACCACTCGTGACCGGTCGCCAGCTGGATTTAGCTCCATTGACCACCACTCTCTGGGCCCGGCCCTCCAGCCAGTTCCTTACCCAGCCAAGAGTGTACCTGTCCAAGCCACGGACTGCCAGCTTCTGCAGGAGAATAGTGTGGGAGACAGTGTCAAAGGCTTTGCTGAAGTCTAGGTAGACTACATCAACAGCCTTTCCCTCATCCACCAGGCGGGTCACTAGATCATAGAAGGAGATCAGGTTGGTCAAGCAGGACCTGCCCTTCGTGAACCCATGCTGGCTAGGCCTGATCCCCCGGTTGTCCCGCACTTGCCGCGTGATCTCCCTCAAGACAATCTGTTCCATAACCTTCCCTGGCACCGAGGTCAGGCTAACAGGCCTGTAGTTCCCCGGGTCCTCCTTACAGCCCTTCTTGTAGATGGGAGTCACATTGGCAAGCCTCCAGTCTTCCGGTACTTCACCAGTCAACAAGGAGCGCTGATAGATGATGGAAAGCGGCTCGGCTATCACCTCCGCCAGTTCCCTCAGCACTCTCGGGTGAATCTCATCCGGCCCCATGGACTTGTGACAGTCCAGTTGGAGTAGCAGGTCTCTGACTGTTTCCTCCTGAATCGTGGGTGGTTTAGTCTGCTCCCCAGCCGAGACTACCAGGTCAAAAAGTGGAGTACCCTGAGGATAACTGGTCTGACCTTTAAAGACAGACGTAAAGAAGGCATTCAGGACCTCTGCCTTTTCCTTATCCCCAGTAGTCATATTCCCAGCCTCATCCAGTAAAGAATGGAGATTCTCCTTAGTCCTCCTCTTACTGTTGATATATTTGTAAAAGGGTTTCTTGTTTCTTTTTATCCCAGCGGCCAGGTTGAGTTCGAGCTGGGCTTTCGCCTTTCTGATTTTCTCCCTGCACATCTTAACAACTTCTCTGTACTCTTTCTGAGTTGCCCGTCCCTTCTTCCACAGGATGTAGATTCTCTTTTTCTCCCGGAGCCTCAAGAATAGTTCCCTATTCATCCACGCCGGTCTCCTTCCCCGCCGGCTCATTTTGCAGCTCAGGGGGACAGCCTGCTCCTGCGCCTGTAAGACTACCTTCTTGAAGAGCAACCAGTTGTCTTGGACCCCTTTACCCTCTAAGACTGAATCCCAGGGGACTCCCCCTACTAGTCTTCTAAACAATTCAAAGTCCGCCCTCCGGAAGTCCAAGGTAGCAGTTTTGCTGTTCTTCCTCCTGGCTCCACCAAGAATCGAGAACTCTACCATCTCATGGTCACTCTGTCCAAGACAGCCCCCGACCTCCACATCTTCCACCAGACCTTCTCTGTTTGTGAACAGCAGGTCTAGCGGGGCAGCTCCTCTCGTAGGCTCTCTCACCAGCTGCATCAGAAAGTTATCCTCCATACACTCCAGAAACCTCCTAGACTGCTTCTTCTGCGCTGCGTTGTATTCCCAGCATATGTCAGGGAAGTTGAAGTCCCCCATGAGGACAAGGGCCGGCGATCTCGCAGCTTCTGCCAGCTGCTCATAGAACACCTCATCTGTCTCTTCATCCTGGTTCGGCGGTCTATAGCAGACGCCCACCAATATGTCTGCCTTGTCAGCCCTTCCCCTGATCTTTACCCATAGGGATTCAACCTTATCATCCCCAGCCACAAGCTCAGTAGCATCAAAGCACTCTCTAACATACAGAGCCACACCGCCACCCCTTCTTCCTTGCCTATCCTTCCTGAAGAGCTTGTAGCCATCCATTGCAGCACTCCAGTCATGGGAGCAGTCCCACCATGTTTCCGTAATGGCGACTAGGTCATAGCTTGCCTGCCGCACCATGGCTTCCAACTCTTCTTGTTTGTTGCCCATGCTGCGTGCATTGGTGTAGATGCACTTCAGCCGAGCCCCTCGCCTCATCCCTAATCCCATTGCCGCTCCCCCAGGCTCATCTCTAGCAGGCCTGGTTTTATCCCCTACCCCCTTCATATCTAGTTTAAAGCCCTCTCTACAAGTCCTGCCAGCTCCTGGGCAAGGATCCGTTTCCCCCTTCGAGACAGGTGAGACCCATCAGCAGACCCCAGGCCAGGTGCCGAGTAGACCGCCCCATGATCAAAGAACCCAAAATTCTTGCTTTTGCACCAGCCTTTCAGCCACGTGTTTATAAGGTGTGTTCTTCTGGTCGTCTCAGCATCCTTCCCTGCCACTGTAGGAATACAGGCAAATACTACCTGTACGCCTGCTCCTTCAACTAACCTCCCCAGTCTCCTAAAGTCATTTTTCATAGTCCTCAGGCTTCCGTCAGTGACCTCATCACTGCCAGCCTGAACTATCAATAAGGGATAATAATCAGAGGAGCGGATCAAACTAGGAAGTTTCCTAGAAATATCCCTGACCCGGGCCCCAGGGAGGCAGCACACCTCCCTACGGGTGGGGGCAGGCCGACATATTGGGCCTTCAGTTCCTCGTAGAAGGGAGTCTCCTATGACTATCACCCTCCTTTCTTTACTGGAGGAGGCAGTCTTTAAGCGTGGAGCTGGATGCCTCTCCTTGGGAACGCTTGGAGGTAGTTCTCCCACCTCATCCTCAGTCACCGCACCCTCCAGTTTCAGGGCTTCAAACCTATTACATAGAGGCAGCTGGGGAACCGAGGTAGGTCGGGATGGGGGTTGCCCGCATCGCCGAGCTGGGACCTGCTGCCATTCCTCCTCTGCCCTCAAGTTAGCTCTCTCAGTTTGACTGCGGCAAGGGAGAGGGTCCACTACAGTTTGGGGGGTGCAATCTCTGTGTCCTTCTCTCAGAGAGTCACACCACCAGTCAATTTCCCGCTCACACTCTCTGATGGTTCTTAATCTCTCTACCTCCTCCCTAAGCTCCACCACCAGGCTGAGCAGCTCGTCCACCTGCTCGCACCTCGCACAAGTGGCATCCTTCCCATTCTCCCCTGGCAGCAGCAGGCTCAGGCACTCCCTACAGCCAGAGACCTGAACCGCTACGTTTCTTGGCAGGCCCTCTGTCTGGGTCGCCACAGTCCTCCTGGGGCAAGCCCGCCGCCTGGTAGAGACCATGTTTGAACCTGCGGTCTCGAGGTCTGTCAGTAGGAGAGCTGATCTCCTGAACAAAGACAAGGACAAAGCACTGACGTGTCCAGCCACAAGACACACCTCCCACACCTGCTACTGCGGTAATGTATGAGCAGTGTGGGCTGTGTTCACACTCTGACCTCCCTCCCCGGTGTCAGAGGAGGGTAACACCCCGTTCTCACCTGGTGTGATATGTGTGATATGTGGGCAGAAGCTAGCTTCTGCCCTCCCAAGAGCTGCTTTTAGTTTCCCAAGGAACAGTCAAGGTCAGGCGCAAGAGATAAGAGCCAGCTCCGCCCCTGCTGCCTCAGCAGCCCGCCCACAAGCTGCCAGCCCCCGGCGCCGGCACAGTGCTTTTGCTGCCTTCAAAACAGCCCTAAAAAGAGCTTTTTCGTCGGCTTTTTCGCTTTAGATCCCTTACCCAGCGCAGTCTTACCTGCTCTGAAGCTGGTCTCCTCAGCACGCCAACTTAGTAGCTGATTCCAAAGAAATTAAAAGAAACAACATACATTCTAAAATAGAAAGGATGAAAACTATATGAATGTGTGCACAGCTCGTAGCAATTAAAGAGCAGAGCAACTGATGCTGTAAGCTGTTAGTGTGCAAGAATTAAAGAAAAAAAAGTGATCAGGGAAGAATTAAATATAAGCTCTCCCAAGTGCAAAATGTTTTTGAAAAAGAAGAAAGGTTCCCTTAATTTCAGAGTTGCACACTAAATCCCACTGGGCTGTGGAATTGTTTTTCTCTGCATATTAACATAATAAACACAAACTATGTTGCTAACAACAAAACTCATTTCCTCTACGACAGCTGTCCTAGCTTGCCAAAAATTTCTACTCAGATCCCAATACACAGATACTCAGATCACAAAGATTTTGCCACATTACATGCTGTAAGTAACTCTTTTTAGAATGACAGACAACTATGAAGATTACATTTTTCTGTCAACTCTTCTTTGCATTATCTTCATATACATCTGCATATAAAAAAAGCAAGAAACTTAAGATGCATTTAGTGTTTATGCTGTGGGTACATGAAGGATTTCACACCTGTAGGATAATTTTCCTATTTTTACTGCTAGGAAAAAGCAAAATGTTTAAACTCATGTATTTTTGAAGGTGTTCTTAGTTCAGCAGTGCCAGTATATTGGATCTTAAAATGGCAATTGAGTTTTATGCTGCCAGACTAAACTGAACATTTGGGCAGTGTTTGCAATCAGATAAGTATTAGAGAAAGAATGCAGATGTTATTCCAGTGAGTGCTCTGAAAATGCTAGTTCTGGGTGAAAACGAGAAGAGGTAAGGAATTCCAGTGGACAAGGAAAAATTCCCCTTGTGTAAGAAAGCCTCGTTATATTTTGCTGAAGTGATTAAGAAGAACATTTCAAAAATTTTCTCTAACCTCAAGCCCACTCAAACCAAACTTGGATTAGGATGCAAGATGGTGTGTGAAGTTAGAAGGAAAAATTGCACAGATGGGAAAACAATCTGGAACATTCGATCAAAGTTGGTACGCTCTCTTTCATATCTCTTTACCCAAATGCCCCAGAAGCCGTAATTTTCTATGAACTTCAAGGGAGGGTTCATTTTGTCCTCCTTTTATCATCACTGACTACTTAAGAGTAGCATTCTGAGTAGAAACAAGATAGGCAAAACTATAAAAGAGACCAAAGTTTCAATGTCCTTCCATCATAATTAAATGTTACCTATAAAGGCAGAAGGAGACACGAGGAGTAAAAAAATCTGATCTTTGAATTGTCAACACTGTAATGATGACTGTTTAGGGAACTCCTGTATAAAAACAGAGAGTAGATTTATCAGACTCTGTGGTAATCCACTGTGGTGGACACAGTGAGACTAGGCAGCATTACCTATTATACTCATCATCATAAAACAGTGAGTTTCTTTCATCGTCTCTGGTTGCATGTCTTGGGTGAAATGTATAGGATTATATTAACAGATTAACATATGTCTATAGAATAGGGTGCAACTATTACTCCACAAAGAAGCTGTGCTATTTTTTGCCTTTGTTCCATGACAGAATCTAGAAAGACAGTACTCTAAATTAAAAGTAAAAATTCCATATAACAACTTCTCCAACCAAAATTATTTTGCCTTCATGATAATAAAATAGCTGTTGCACCGAAAGGATACATGGATCTGGAGCTCCAGTGGTCAGTTTTTGTTAACTTTTTCAAAAATCTCCCACCAGCCACGTAAACAGTCAGATTTATAAACATTCATATGTTCTGTTCTTCAGTGCAGCAGAATATGTTGTTACAGATCAAACTGTTAAACTGATTAATTAGTAGGATTCAATATTTCTCAATGTTCTTGTGAGCTCACACTTTCCAGAAACTTTGTCTTCAGTTCACAAAAGTCCCTTAAACGGCATTTTACTCTCTAAGCTTCCAAATGCTTTTTCCTATTCAAGGTCTGTCTCTTCATCTTCTTACTCTTACGACAACACTCCTGTGCCTCCCACAGCACCTAGGTATTTAACCAGCAAGCTTTTCTCTTCAGCTAAAACCTGCTGTAAGCAGAGGAAACCACACAGAAAGTCCTCTCTCTGCCTTCTTTGAACAATCTGCTTATTTTTCTGTAAGCCAAAAAGCAAGTAAACAATTTCTGGCTCCGTGACCACCTGCCCATGTACTCCTCCTAGGGAAGTTCACAGTATTGCAAGCATTGCTTCTTCTCTGAAAGCTCATCCAAACTTCTCCAACTCACTAGATCAAAACAAAGACCCAGACAGGAAACCTTGAACCAGACTTGCTTTTTCAAGTTCAGAAACAAACATCAGATTAAGTGGTATTTTGGAAGTTGGAAATTTATTTCAAGGTACCAAAAGCAGAGAATATTATAAGGTCATTTTTATATACTCAATGAACAAATGCTTTCAGTCATACTATTCTGTTACATCTGATTGTATACAGAAACCCGATCATTTCACCTGAAAGCTGACTATCCAAGGAATTTCATGTGCAAACTTGCATATCTGCTTATTCAGCAAATATAGCGCTTTCTTGCTTTCCTTTTTTTTTTTTTTTTTTTTTTTTTTTTCCCCTCCTGTGGGGACCCACTGGTGATTCACACACAGACCAGAAGTAACATTTTGCTCTTGCACAAGGAACATTTTTACCAGATGGAAAATATGTTTGCAATCCATGCCAAATTTTTCAAACACTTAGCAATTATTTTCATGAAAAGCAAAACCACCCAATTTGTACATTTGCATGATCTACTGCAATTGCAAATGTGAAACTATTTTTGTCTGAAGAAGTATGTGAGATTTTGAAAATCTGAACTGACTCTGAATTGAGTCTTCATAAAAGTAGTACATTGAAATAATATCTTAAAAAGTAATATAGCTTTTCATTAAATAATAATTACTGTTTTAAATCTGTACTGCTTTTGCTCATATTCACTAGTGCCCTACTCTGCATTTATTTAATGCCAGCAAGAACTCTTCCAAATTATGTACTAAAAGCCAAGATGAATAGAACCTGATCTTATTGGATGAGATTCTCCAGTTTCAAACTCCTATGAAACTCACCAATTGGTGAGACCGGAACTCTGAAAAGTTAGTTTCTTATAGAACCATTTACTCCTGACTGGGTTTTGCTAGTCTATTTAGTCCATCAGTAGATAATTCTACTGAAAGAAAACAAAACAACAAAAAAAAAACCCTACCTCAATAAAGGGTTCAAAATCTGTGTACTTCCATGACATTTAGTAAACTGGATTAGACAAGAAGTAATGTTAGACCACCTAGGGATCAATTCTAGTTTCAGACTGAATTAAATCTAAGAATAATAAAATTAAAGAGGGGCTAACAGAACAATCAGCTTGCTGCAGCTGATTTCGCTTTTGATAGCATCATTAAGTTTTTTCTGTCCCCCACACTTTAGCCAAAGAAAATGAGTAATTCGTTGCTTTACTGAAATCAATTGTCTTCTAATTTCACAAGGGAAATATTTGTTAATAGCTACATTACCAACAGTAAAACAAAACAAGCAGAATGCCTTGATCACCCAGATTTTCTAATATAGACAAAAAAAGCAACTTGCAGCAGCTTCGAAGGGGGAGGATTTCAATCACAGATGGCTGGCTGCAAAAATGGGTATCAAAAAATAATGTTGACTACTAATTAACTCATGCTGAAGAAATTAAGTGCAGGCTTGGCAAGTGCAAACACACTTATAAAGGAAGTTCTGATAAAATGTTCAGACTTCTCCATCTAGCATGTTCAGATGCAGTGAGATAGGAATCTGTATGCCGCACAGCATACAAAAACTTAACTTTTAGAACTGTTTCTGGCAGGCTTATAGGGGAAAAACACTGACAGAAAGCATTTCTGCTGTTAAAGAGAAAACAAAATTGCTCATCATTGACATATTTCCTACCCAATGGTGCTTTCAAAGGGATAAAGAAAAGTTCCTGTGACAGGCACGAGCATAGGTCAGTGTTCAAAAATTTCTACAGTGATGGGGAAAGGCTCTCAGGTATGCCATTTTACTATTTAACTTGGGCAAACTGTAGATGAGAGAACAATTTTTTTTACAAGAAAGTACAAAAGTAGAAACATGTCACAAAGTGGCTATAATTTACTGTTCTCTTTTTTTTTTCCTGCTACAACCACCAACCTCTAACTTCCACCAAATTCTTCTGCCATAAGTAGACATACAGCTCATGGTTGAAATTATTACACCAGCAATTCTGTTACAATCCTGATCAAAAAAGGGTTTACATTCAACTTAAATTATTTACCCCCAAAGTTTCATTTTTTCACTGTTTCTCAAGTTCAACACGGAGAAGGAAGATCTGACTGTTACAAGTGAAGATCAGATTCAAGACCATCTAAAGAAAAGTGAAGGTGCACGAGTCCATGGGACCTGATGAGATCCACCCATGGGTTCTAAGGGAATGGGCAGATGAAGTTGCCAAGCTGCTATGCATCAGATTTGAAAGGTCATGGCAGCCTGGTGAAGTTCCCACTGACTGGAGAAGAGGAAACATAACTCCCATTTTCAAGAAGGGAAAAAAACAAGATCCAGGGAACTACAGGCCAGCCAGCCTCACCTCTGTGCCTGGCAAGATCATGGTGCAGATCCTCCAGAAGGCCCTACTAAGCCCTACTAAGGCACATGGAAAATAAAGATGAGGTGATTGGTGGTAACTAACACGGCTTTACCAAGGGTAAATCATGCCTGACAAACTTGGTGGCCTTTTATGATGGAGTTACTGCATCAGTGGATAAAGTCCACAGGAGAGCCACAAAGATATCAGAGGGCTGGAGCACCTCCCCTGTGAGGACTGAGGGAGCTGGGGCTCCTCAGCCTGGAGAAGAGAAAGCTCCAGAGGGGACCTTATAGCAGCCTTTCAGTACCTGAAGGGGGCCTACAGGAAAGCTGGGGAGGGACTTTTTATATGGGCAGATAGCAACAGGACAAAGGGAAATGGTTTTAAACTGGAAGAGGGTAGATTTAGACTAGGTATTAAGAAGAAATTCTTCACTGTGGGTGTGGTGAGACACTGGAACAGGTTGCCCAGGGAGGCTGTGAATGCCCCCTCCCTGGAAGCATTCAAGACCAAGCTGGATGGGGCTTTGAGCAATTTGATCTAGAGGGAGGTGTCCTGCCTATAGCAGGGGGGTTGCAATTAGGCAATCTTAGAAGCTCCTTCCAACTCAAATCATTCTATGATTCTGTGTTGTTCTGCAGAGCATTAGCATGCTTGCTTAAAAAAATAAACAAACATTTAAAATCATACAGCCTTTATTCTTATATTCTCCGCTGGAATCACCTGCCTCTTCCCTCTTCCATGAACAACAGTTGTGGCTTTTCTTCCGCTTTGGCAGCAGAGCCGCGCTCTTCCCAGACCCTTCACCGTCTGTCGCTGTGGCCTGGGGCTCGGTACCCTGGTCAGCACCACGTCACCTGCACCCTTGATCCCAGCTGGCAGAACAGCAATGTCAGCAAGAAGACATGGGTGCCCCACATGCGTTATTTCAAAGAAGCTCTTGTTCCTGATTTACACTGCAGCACGCAGGAAGGAAAACAAAAAGCCCACACAAAGTACGGTTTGTAAGCAGAAAATACCTGGCAAAATGATGCTCTGGACAAGCAACTACTGACAAGGGGCTGCTGAGCAGCAGTCACTCACAATCCCTGTTCCTCCATGTTATGCTCAAATTTCATTATGCTTAAAGCAATTCCCTTGATAAAAGCATCTGGGAATTCCAAAACACATCTGTTCCAGATCTGCTACATAAATATATATAAATTGCTACATAAATGCATTACGTTGCAGAAATACCTAATAGTAATCACACCCTTCGGTTCTAATAAAACTTAGTTACATTGCTTTTTATTTCTAAAAATGCTAAAAGTGATCTTGCATAACCTCAGTTAGAAAGCTTATTAACACTTCTTACCCATGCTCCTCTTATTAAAAGAAAAACATAGGAAACCACAACAACTTACTTTGGTCCCATATCCAAATTTGGCTAAGTTACAAGGTTTATGAATGACAGGTATTTAAATATATTTAAATGCTGGTGTGTTTGAGCTCACACATTTTCTGGGCTTTGAATGCTATTCAGCCTCCACTCCTCCTTCACGCAGCTTTCTAAAATAACTGCTATTCCGTCAGTTGCTGACAGAAGACACATCTGCAGTTACTCTGACTTTTTAAATTTCTTGCCTATTTAAAGATTCTGGATTTGAGTTCATAGCTCATTGAAATTCTCTTTTCCTTTGGGAAAAAAAAAAATAGCGTACAGAAGCAAACAGTTAAATATCAAGTCAGCAAATCACAAGTTGTGGTGAAAAGTTCCAAATGACATGTATTTAAAAGATATCTACGCAAAGCTGCAGAGAAATTAAAAATAACTCTCAATCAAAATAAAGTATGCTTTTGGTTACAATAGAGTATTTTTTCTCTATAGCAGAGAATTTTAAACTACAAACTAGTCTGATCAGGTGACTATACTAGTGGCTGCTTGAGTGGCACCATACTCTGAAAAGCATATTTGACTCATGAGATGCATCTACCCTCAGCAAAATCCAAGCACCTATGCCAGATTACGCTGTTATGAAAGACAAAAGTAATTAATTTCTTTTTACTAATCATTATAACACCTTATAGACTTAAATGAAATGTACAGCAGATATCTGTGGCAACTTACCATTCTGAGAATCATTATACTCAGTGTGCCTGTTGAGTAAGTGTGCCGACACTGGAAATTGTACTAGCTTTACGGACGCAAGAAAGCATGGCACAGTTTTACATGTTGTCTCTGTAACACAAGAGAGACCAGTAGAGAAGGGAGCTCATTATTTCATCAGAACATCCTCTCTTGAACTACGATAAGTGGCAATGCCCTTCTACAGATTTTAAGCCCAGCTTTAATTTTAAACATAAGAATAATACCACTGACTTCAGTTCACAAGTGCCTTCACTAGTTGAGGTTTCAGTTCAGACTGAAAAAACATTATTATTGGTCAAGCCCTGTGATAGGGAAAAGTCCTTTAAAAATTTCCAGGAGATTTTATCTGGGAGTCAACAAAATACAATAATGCTTTTTTTCTCTGTAAAAACTCTGCAATGCTATTCACAGTATTACTTTTTAGAGTATATATGTTTTTGTTCTCTTTCTTTTCTTGTAGGTTTCTATTTTTATACTACCCTCCTATCTGCAAAGCTTTTCACTCTTAAAAAGAAGCCTGTTTTGTCATTTTAATCCCCCAAATCTCCATAATTTCCTAAAGTAAATAGTACTGGTTCACAGCAAACCTATGATCAATCTGAAAGCTTATCCTTTTGCTGCAAATTTAGAGTACATAAGTACACTTACATAAACTTCTAGTAACTGAAATGGGATTTAGATGAAGGGTGAAAAAAAGATCAACGTTGAAGAAAAATACTCGAGTCTGCTCCAAAGCTTAATTTGGGAAAAATTCCCTACAAACTGCACAATTAATGAGATAAAAGAAAGAAGAGCATCTTCAGAGACTTAGAAAGACTTCTATCTTTCCTATCACACATCCTTCTTCAGGTTAAGTTAAAAATCTGTTTGAAAGTAAACTGACAAATTTTTCAGTATGAGCATGAACAGGCTCTAACCATACCTATAATCAGTTCCTTGAAATCTGGGTACTAGTTGGCTTCCAGGATTTTTAGGAGTTCAGTCAGCATTTCAAGACATTAGAAGGAAAATACAAGCTGAGAATCATAGTGTCATGGAATGGCTTGGACTGCAAGGGACCCCAAAGATCAGAAAGTTCCGATCTCCATGCCACAGGCAGAGCCACCAACCTCCAGATCCGGTACTAGACCAGGTTGGCCAGGGCCCCATCCAACCTGGTCTTGAACACCTCCAGGGATGGGGCATCCACAACCTCACTGGGCAGCCTGTTTCAGCACCACTTTATCAGTAAAGAACTTCCCCCTCACATCCAATCTAAGCCTTCCCTCCTTGTGCTTAAAACCATTCCTCCCTGTGCTATGACAATCTACCCTTGTAAAAAGTTGATTCCCCTCTTTTATAATCCCCTGAGGACACTGATGACCTCATTAAAACTATATTCAGTACAACAGGTCAAAGACAGACATTTATTTTGAGAGCAGTCATTTGACATTTACTAACTCATTTACTTATTTGCCGTCTGTACTTTCTGAACTGTCTCTTTTTGCCTTTTTCTGTACTCTTCTATTAAAAGACTATCTCTTTCACACAGTAAAAATGAGACCCTTATTAAGTGGACAGTTAAAATTGCAGAGAATTCTGCAGTTTTAAATAAATCCTACAAATCAAAACACTATTCAGTAGAAGCACATTTATATATTTAAGAATATGTGTTTCTGATAACTGTATTAAAGTAATCTTCATGGTGCAACTGCTTGCTCTCCACATCAGCAGCTGAACAGACACACCCAGTGAGTACTCTCAAGTTTCATTTATAATTTGACTGAGCTCTTTCATTTCCTTATATCTTAATGAAACGTTCAAAGGGCATCTCATCTTGCTACATACTTCATAGAACCACATGAAAAGCCTAACCTTGTTATCAAAATTTCTAAATGTTTTTCATTGCATACATAACTTTCTGTCATACCACATGATTCGGCTGTTGGACAAACAGCTCCTACTTTGTATACAGGCCAACAGTAGACTCCACAACAGATGCTAGCTTTACATTCAATTTATTACTTGCATGCTTGACAGCTGCATCATAGCAACAGGAACTAACTGACAACAGATCAGGAAATTGAGAAGAAAAAGTAAATTTTAAAGATTGTCATAGCTGTCGTTGTGTAGTTATGTGCATCTCTAACTAAAGAAGTTAATTACTTGAGTAAAAGACTGCATTTGCAGACGCATATACATTGGGTGAAGCTACCTCAGAATGCATCATACTAACTTACTAATTTGCAACAGAAACTAAAGAATAAAGCGGTGCCATATGAACAAAAACAGAAGAAAAAAGAAGGTCATTGCTTGAAAGCAAGTGTAGACAGACAGCCTCAGGTCTCAACAACAAAACTTAAACTGAACTTGTCAGTCAGCATGCTAACCACACTTCCTTGGTGTAGCATGTTCTGTGAAAAAATAGCACAGGCTATTAAAAGTGTAAAACCTCATCTTTGATGTTCAGATGTTAATGACACAATAGTATTCTAGTTCCAGCAAGCACTGCATTAGCAACTTCAGAACACAGTAGTAAACTGTAGATAGCATCAGTACCTCCACTGCTGTAGCACTGTGGCAATATTGTAGGATCACCCCTCTTATCTATTTTTCACCGTGCTTCCAGAAACATCTCTTCCCTTAAAAACCAAAGGAAACACATCTCTCCTTTTCTGGTTTCTTTGTTAATACTTTTTCCTCTCATTTTGTCTTTATTAAAAAAAAATAAAAAAATTACAGACCTTTCCCTTCCTAACACTTAAAATAGGAAAAGCTCTAGAACAGCCAATTTTCTCTGAATTACACAGAGAAAAAAATTTTCTATATTCAGAGAAGCAGAATGACTCAGGAAGGACTGCAATGAAAGTTCAAGAAACTGAAATCTCATATTCAGAGTGGAGAAATACTACCACAAACACAACTAAAACCTCCTAGTATGATATCTCTTAAAAGACTAATTCATATTTTGGAGAATTCAGCTTTTAAGGAGAGCAAGCTTTTTCAGTATCCACAATTTTCCTAGAAATGCAAACAAAGTAAGAAAATTATTGCCAAGAAGAATAGCATTTTTTGTCAGCTTCTTAATATAATCTATATAATCTATGTTTGGTTTTTTTCCATGGAATCTAGGTCCCTGAGTTTATCTGGAAATGTTATCCAGTGTGGATATATGTCCAATACAAATACTAACAGACTGTTCAGGAACGGAAGAAAATCTCTATGATCAGTATTCCATTTCTGAACAAGTATGTCCACAAACTGTCCACTTCTTCAGTCTAAAAACATTTGTAATAAACTCTATACTATTGTTCACCTAGATATTAAAATCAAAAGTATTCCCACTGACTAACTTAATTCAATATTCTATTTGCAGTTGACAGGTCTACACTACAAAGGATCATATTTGGAACTAGATGATCTTAAAGGTCTCCTCCAACCCAAACCATTCCATGATTCAATGATTTATGAAGCAATCAGTGTCTTTCCAGTTTCAAAGATAAGGTAGAGATTGGTACCTCACTAAAGAAAAGTCTTTTCAATATTACATTTCCAACAACAGCCAGATTTAAAACATACCCCAGCTGTGCAATCTTCCACGATACTATTGGATCCATTGCTTAATGAGTAAATATTTTTATTAAAATAATTTATTAAATGAACTTTAATAAAACATATACAATTCTCACAGCCTGAATTTGTCAGTTTTAATAGTCCTGAGTATACAGAGGTGGAGCAGCAGGATCACATCAGGAACAAACAACCAAACAAGTGAGGAAGCCAAAGAACAACTAATGCCTGTACCACTGACGTTAACTCTCACATGATAATTATTCTATTTCTTACAGTCTTTTGCTGAGAAAAAAAAAAAATCTCAGATCACTAACCATAAAAACTTTAAACAAATAAATAAAGGCTATGAAGAAGCAGAGCAGTTTGTCTGTAACCTACTTTCAGCAGTATAAACAACGTGCACACTTCCTGAACATGATGTGTTTTCACAAAATCACCAGAAAATGATTGCATACATGTTCATGGTATAATAAATCACAAACTGAACACTGGATTCACTGTTTTTAAGTCAACCTCTAAACTGGTAAGTTAGAACTCAAGCAGGCAAGTGTACAGCAGAGGAGTAGAGACCTGACAGAAAACACAGCTATACGCAGCAACGCAAACCATCCCAGTATCCCAATGCAGCACAGAAATGGGGAAGTACAATACAACATTGACTAAATCGGACTTTCCCTTGACTACTGTGACCAAAAAAACCAAACCAAAACAACAACAAAACAATTCAAAACATCAAGCAAACCAGAAATTAAGCAAATCATATTACTGGTGATTACAAAAAGGGGGAAAAAAAAAAAAGAGCTTGCAAAGCAACAAATTGTAATGGCAAATTTTAACAGTCATATCAAAGGCAAAGAGAAGTTACAAGATGAAGAGCACCTGGCATCCTACTTTGAACAGAAAGAAAGCAACCATGATAAAACTTCCACAAGACACAAGTTTAATGCCTTTCTTACGCTCACAGTTCCACTGTTCAAATGAACAGAAGAGTTGCTATTTTAACAGCTTAACACTAAGAAAAGAATATACCATAGAGTACCTGGATAAATTAGATGTTATCAAATTAATTAGTCTTTGTGAATTTTACCTTAACATATTAATAGAAAGATCTGAAGAAATTTCAAAGCCATCACTGGCAATACTTGATAAACAGTGAGGGAGTAGAAGACTGGATGAAAGTTTGACTACTGCTGCCTTGAAAAGAAAAAAGAATACAACAGAAACTAGAGTCCAGACAGCTTTACAGCCTGGAGAAATTGCAGAACAAGAAATATTAGGCAAACTGTCTGTCAACACCAGAGAATGAAAAGGAAATGTCAGGCAACCAACTTGCATTTTTGAAAAACAAATCAGTATCAAATTGAAACTTTCTTCTACATCGTAACAGGCCCCATTACTGGCGAAGGGAGCACCAATAATGCTGCACGCCTCATATTCACTAAGCCTATGACATTGTCTCACTTGGCATTCTCAGAAATAATACAGCCAGTCTAGGACAAAATCCTAAAGGAACAGCGCAACACTGTATAAACACCATCACATAATAGTTCCAAACAGTCTGACAGTTAAAAATAGTTATAATTTGTTCCAATGGAGAGACGTATCATCCATCAGTTCTGTGTCTGCTTCCATGTCTAACGCTGCTCAGTGTTTTCACTAATTTCCTAAATGAAAAAGATGGTTAATAGATAGGTGGCTTAGACTATTAGTGGGTTAGGAAGATAAAAACACGGCGGCTTGTTTGCTGTTTTTTGTTTTGATTTTTAAATATGGACACTACAAAACTGGGAACATACAAGAATTTAAAAACTCAGCAGGCTAGACTGGTTGGGAAGATACCTTCCCAAACAACTAACACTAAAAGGTAAAGACACCTTCCTGAGCCAAAGTTAATCACTCTTCTCCAGATGGAGCTACCTAACACAAACACTCTCACGGCAACCACATGCCCTCTTCAGCACAGAAGCACATCTGGAGACAGCTGAATATATTTTGTATTCAGTTATTTCATCTTTAGAGAAGAGGAAAAAAAAGGCCCCAAAGCAACTATATTCGTCTCAACAGTTTCCCGCAAGCTACTGATAGTAGAAGAAGCTAGCCCAAACTTCCAAGTTTCAGTTACGTTTCATGGTGCTGTTTGGATGCAGGTATGTTTATCGGCAGATCTGCTACAAGAAAATAGCGGCTGTGAATCCTCTCCTGTAAAGTCAACCTAGCTAATGCATTAATATTTTTATATTTCTTAATTTCAGCTTCAGCAGCTGCTCCTGTGTAATTGATTGGAATACATCTACGTCTGGACTCAAGCACACACTGAAGTGCTTTATTGTAGCAGCTCTCCCACATCCTCCCCTACTAGAGACCATTTCTTTTATTTATCTAAAAAAAAATTAAAAATAATTAGAGAACAAAAAATCACATTAAAACTGAGTAGAAGACTCTTCTAGTGAAATTGATATAATGCCATTCTACAGACATAATTTCATCTTTTTGGTGGAAAGACAGTCCACACAATCTTCATGTATAAGATTACATTATTCAATGATTTGATGCTACGGTTCCATTTTCAATTCCGAGAGCTTATTTAGGCCTTTCATCCTATTAAGTATAATTCAGTACATCACTCAACCTGCAAAGATAAGACAGGTGAGTTGGCCTGATCTGCTTCACTAATATTTTTTGAAGTGGACACAAAACTGCACTTATGTATCAACTCTAGTCAGGCAAACAGAACTCATCCAACAGGAAAGAGTTTACATCACAGCTCTTGGAAAGGTGCCACACAATTTCTCTGAGCATATTATGGTCTAATTCACTTCTAATGTGAGCTGTGAAAATGCATTTGGTTTATTACTACTGCCAAGGCATTTTCTACTGTTAATGGAGGCATATTCACAAGGTGATGCATTTATTTGCAAGACAGACATTGAACATGAATAGGATAAATTGTTGGCTTCTCTTTCCACTGACCACTGAAGGGATTAACGTAGTGTGAGATGGTATGACCCCTCTTAAGACACTAGATAAGTAGCTAAATAAGAGCTAGCATTTCCTGACTTTTATCCTGCTATTGGAACTTAAAGCCAACAGTGAATTAAGAAGTAAACTGATAAGTTTTTTTAGGATCTTTACAAGCCATATTTTCCTTTAATTTGCTTTACATTCAAAAGCTTCAACAAATGGTAAGTACTAAAGCTAAAGATCTGATGTCAGTTAGTTCCACATAAATGACATAATATATTTACTTCAAAATCATCAGTTACCATTAAAAAAACAAAAAGACTTTCCAATCATATTTCATACTACCAAGAAAAAAAAAATCTAGTGTGACCTCACACTTGCATCTTTAATTCAGGTTGCAAATGTAGCTATTTTGTTTGCAAATTAACACCAATGGACTTCAGAGAAACCTAACATTCCATAGGCTGTTGAGGAACCTCAAGACAACAGTAACTCTGTGCCTTACCTTTGGAAAAAAAAAGGAACAATGAGAGCTTCATTGCTTTTTATATGCATTTTTTCTTCCCTAAAATAATCACCGGCAGACTTGTATTACACATACACCTTCACTTCCAACTAGTTTGCACTTTTAAATGCCATATATGTGAGAAGTCTCATAATAGTTTTCAGAATTCTATGTTTGGGCTTCCCAAATAATGCAAATAGCCCTGTATAGCAGAAACAATCATCATTCCTACAGGAAATTTGGTCAGTAGGAGGGAGAGAACAACAGAACCAATGCATAGAAGGAACAGTCATCATTTAAATATGCAGTGCATGGAATAAAGTCCTTACTTGCTGAAGAGGTGAGCAATGAATTTACTGCAGAGTATAAAGCAGAAAAGTCTATTTTCTAAGAACTCAGAATCCATTTAAGTAACTGACTTTAATTACAACAACAGTGCCAACCCAGGCAATCATTTATATGAATTCAAGACAGCTTTCAAGCATGTTATTTCATTGACTGATGGTGAGAGGGGAGAACATGCTGAAGTCAGCTTTTAAAGTTGAATTTACCACATTTTGAAAAATTTAAGTTACATGAAAGCATGTTTTATTTTATTTTTGCTGTGAACCAAGCTGTGCATACTACTAGGGTCATTATTTTTAAAAAACAAAACAAAAGATATTCTACTATAAAAGGTTCCATTCTGTCCTTTAAAATACAGTATTTTTCTTATGTTACATGTATATTAAAGACAAAAATAAATCAGCTTTCTTTCATGATGTCTGTAATAACAGTTACCCTCTCCCTGGGGATTAAAGAACACTCTCCTTTCTACAACTTTTCTGACTAAAGCTTCAGAAAACTGCAATGGTTCCAGTAGTAGATTCAGCTCATACTTGGTGCAAAAAAAAAGATCAATGAAAAACAATCATAATAACCATCCCAATGGTGTCAGAGTTCGATCTTATGAATCCCAGTCACAAAAGTTTGTGTCATCAATTACAGCTTCTCATATTTCACGTAAGTCTTCAAGCTTAGATTAAGCAGCTTTGGAAGACTGTTTGACACACGAGAATCATCCTAAAAAGAGATGCATTTAGAACATGTATTTTGCACTGGAGTTTGAATTCCAGCCATTGCCATGATGACATACCACTGACTCACTTTAGTTACATGGCAGGGTAAATCCTGATATGAGTGCTGGCTCAAGGTAGAGTCCTCCATGAAGTTCAGCACTACACAATAAACAAAAGGTTTATGAATTACATAATGCTTGCTTTGCTTACCAATCTCCTATTCAGATTTTTAAGAACAGTAATTTTCCTTTTGGAATGAATGAAAATATTAACCTCTAAATGAACACGGGATCAGATTAAAACGTATTGCTTCCCAGTAGCAAGCAAAATTCAAGGATGCAGAAAAGGCAAAATCAGGGATAACAGGCTTATGGAAGGTTTACTGAAATACTTAAAAATGAAGAAAAATATTCCCACAGTGGCTTTTATCTGTAGTGCTCACAGAATCATAACAGGGCAGCTAGGATGCAATGAACACGCAGTCAGATTGTTTACATTCAATAATTCTATGGAGGTGTTGGAATGTGGAATATATAGTTCACACATAAACATGTATAACTGTCATGGTATTGTGGATTGCTATTGGTATTCCATATCATAACATTATACAGTGTACTGGGAGTTAAAGAGTTAATGATGCAGCTCCGATCTCAGAAGAGAAGAATAAACCACAATTCCCAGAAGACTTCGCCTTTTCATTTCTGTCCTCTGGGGAGAGGGAAAGACAAAATTGGCTGGAAGTCATGAGACTATCTCTTTGCTCCCTGGCAGGTCAGACTAAGAACTTCAGTTTCCAGAAACTCTCTCTCTCTTGTTTATTTGATTTATTACCTTCAATCCCAATTAATTTGTATTTTGCTACTATAATTAGTAAACTAAGTTTGTTTTCCTCCTCAGATCATTGCTGCTGTTTTTTGGTTGTTTTTTTTTTCCCTTTGTTCCCTTTCCTTTCTTTCCCTTTTGGGCCAGCAGGCTCATGGGCCTATCATGGACACAGATCTAGAAATAAAAACACACTTAAAACTGAAGATCAGAGGATGATATTGTCTGCAGCTAGCAGTCATGTCCACATTTTTGAATTTTATACAATTAATTTACACAATTAAGTCTTCTTTTGCATTATCCATCCATATTTCTTGAGAGGCAATGAACTCCTTACTGTCTTAATATGCTTTGAAATATTTCACAGACAGTAAGAAAACAGGATTTTCTTATAAATCACATTATTAGCATGAAGACCCTAAGAAGACACACAAAATGAGAGTTTGACTGAACGCAGACAAATTGTCAAACTACCTGTAGTTTCTACTAGGTTTTTACTAGTAATTACAGACTACAACTATGAAAATAAATTTGACAATCTAAAAGGAGATATGGAATCAGCAAAACGCAGATATGAAAGGAGTCGCATAGGTCTGAAGCATCTCCTCTGAGCACCTTTGGTGGTGAGCACCTTGGGTGGGAAAGGAAGTACGAGGACAGCACCAGCTGGGATGCTGACAGCACCTCAGAAGCTTCCCATGTCTGGAGAATCCCCGGTAAGGGGAAGCACAGACAGTCCCTGAGGGACTGCTGTGCACGTTCCATGGAGTTGAACATGCCTTCAGAATCTGACATCTAGTCGGGCACAAGGGAAAGTAACGCACCTCCTGAGCGCGCTGGCTTAGGGCCAAAGCAGCTTGCACCAGGTGAGTCACCTAGGCAAAACTTAAAAAGTCTGTCTACCATCTCTAATAGATCTCAAGAGCAGTTTTGACCTGCAGCTTCAAACACTCTTCAGAGGAAGGTTTTACCTGAGATCAGAAATGCTATATCATCCTTCACCGATACAAGCTGGGACTAAAATTTCCGAAGAAAAGTAAATCTTACATTAGGTTTGAAAATGTGTCATCCATTTCTTTTTCAGTTGTGCAGACTCTCTGGAAGTTCCCTTTCATCTGCCAATACAAGGTACCATAAAAGTCCTTACACTTGAAAAATTTTTAAGTTACCTTCTCATCCATCTGAGGGGTGTCTGAATGTGCGTGCATGCTCATGCATTCACATGAATTGCAGCAAGTTCACAGCAGCAACTCTTAAATTATCATCATAGAATCATTAGAGTTGAAAGGAACCTTCAAAGGTCATCTAGTCCAACTCCCCTGTAACGAACAAACTATTATTGTCACAGCTAGATCACACATTGTCACAGCTCAGGGCCTGATCCAGCCTCACCTTGAAAGTCTCCAGGGACGGGGCATCCACCGCATCTCTACACAACTTGTTCCAGTGCCTCACCGCCCTCGCTGTAAAAGACTTTTTTCTTATATCCAACCTAAATCTGCCCCCTTCGAGCTTGAAGTCATTTCCCCTTGTTCTATCAACACTGACACTGCTGAAAAGTGGGTCCAGAGGAGGGCCGCTAAGATGATCAGAGGGCTGGAGCACCTCTCCTATGAGGAAAGGCTGAGGGAACTGGGATTGTTCAGCTTGGAGAAGAGAAGGCTCTGGGGAGACCCCATTGTGGCCTTCCAGTACTTGAAGGGAGCCTATAAACAGGAAGGGGAACAGCTGTTTACAAGGGTGGATAGAGATAAGACAAGGGGGAATGGTTTTAAACTGAGACAGGAGAGGTTTAGGTTAGATATTAGGAGGCAGTTTTTCCACTCAGAGGTTGGTGACACAACCAACCTGGAACAGGTTGCCCAAGGAGGTTGTGGATGCCCCATCCCTGTAGGCATTCAAGGCCAGGCTGGATGTGGCTCTGGGCAGCCTGGTCTAGTGGTTGGCGACCCTGCACACAGCAGGGGGGTTGAAACTAGACGATCATTATGGTCCTTTTCAACCCAGGCCATTCTATGATTCTATGAAAAGTCTGTCTCCTTTTCTGTAGCTCCCCCTTAGATATTGAAAGGCAGCTATCAGATCACCAGTTTATGGACAATTCTAAGCAGTTTTGCACCATTAGTTTCAGCCAATACTTATTCATTTTACTTCCAGGCAATTAAACAACATTGATTTTTTTTTCTACAACAGAACTGATACTGTAATGTACAGTCATAGATGAATGTTAACACAAGGAAAGAATGAATTAATAAGTTAAAGAATCAGCAGCCAAAATTACTGAGACTCTCCTTATAAGCCAGGCTAGAAAAAAATTAATTTAAGCATGAATTTCATTGGCTAACAATAATATTTTTTCCAGCCATTCAGCCACACGCTTTTCTTAGAAGCCACACAAACAAATTTTTACCTGAATCATCTCCAGTACCACTAGAAAAAGTCTTGCATTGATGTATGACTTCTAATTTTCATTCACGATCTCTATACCAAAAACAACACGTAAGTACTATTAGCTAAGAGTTGAACTTGTAACTCTTTGCTTCCTAAAATGCTCTATCAAAAAGACAGATGAACTGATTAGTCGCAACACGTGGATGCAGAACAATTTCACAAATTCTTGTTCATCTTAGCCACATAGGTTTCTTCTTCGGAGAACTTACAGTCATTAACACCATGTGAATTTATGTGAAAGACAGTAAAATCACGCAAAGACCTTCACCTTGCCCAAACTGCAATAAATGACACCAGAAAGAAGGCATATGATGAAATGTCACAAAGATGAAGGGCAGACATTTACTTCTGCCTCACTCCTCCCTTAGACCTTCTACTGACAGGCACTTTCCACAAAAGAGAGGCAGGAGGGCAACCTCTTGCCTGTTATTCACTGAATGAAAAATATTCTGCTTTGAAGACAACCTCTACAGCATTTTGAAAATATCAGCATAACATATTGAAAAGCAGATGCACTGTGATTTTAAAATTTTTAAAAACAGAACTCTGATAGAGCTGATGTTGGACAACGTGAAGTTTTACCTATAATAGAACACTTCTTTAGTGGGGAGACCTCAGAAGATAAATGGTAAATATTTTTCAAACCAAAGATTCTTCAAATTGAAGACAGAAAGAAGAAGCAGAACAGGTCATGAAATCAACAGATAAAATAAGCAATTGTATGTCATCAGCACCAGCTGGGACTCACTCAGCACTTTAACTGGAACTCATGGATAATGAAGCTCAAAAAGCATTCTGCAACACCTTATACAACCACTTAGCATCTTAGCCCTGTTAGGTAGGAAAGAAACAAATGTTACAGACATTTTTTAAGAAGGTTTCTGAGAGACACCTGGAGAGCTGGAGGACTATACACTTACTTCATGTTGGCCAAGTCATTCAAAGTTCTAGGTATAGGATCAGGGGATTTATGGGTATATATGATAGCCCAGGGAAGAATGAGGAGCTTCTATAAAGGTACATTGTGTCTCAAAACTGCAGGGGTTCTTTGAAATATCTGTCAAGCATTGTGAATAAATAAAGTTTAGTATCAGCCTACTTAGATTTCCAAAAGCTATTTGACTAAACCCCTAATGAGAAGTTCTGGCAGAAGCCACATGAGAAGGAAATACATTATTGGCTGGTTACAAGCTACAAAACAAGCAAGAAGTAAATGCTCAATTCTCACATTGCACAGAGGTCACCTGTGAAGCCTGGCAGAGCTGGCATTTCTGCTCAGTGAGCCAGTACAGGAGCTCAGATGAGAAATGAGATGATATATGGCTGTAGAGTGTTTTTGGGGTTTTTTTTTTTTTTTTTTTTTGTTTGTTTGTTTGTTTGCTTAATCAAAATTGTTCATAATACTAGGTTTCTGCCCAACGTAAGTGCTGAGAGAAGACTAATGAAATTCAGGGATAGATTACTGAATGGCAGATTAAGTTCTGTGTAAATGAATATTAAATGATGAATATTTATCACAAGCCTGATTTTATATATTAATTGGACTAACTAGAAATCTATTATCACAAAGACATTTTGAAAATTAAGTAAAAGTTCTACAAATTATTATCTTGATACCCAACTGTGGTTAAAAATAATACAAACCACCAATAAGCAGCTGTAAGGAAGGATAAAGTATTGTATCCTGTATAAATCCCCTGCGGAGATATTAATAAACCAACAGGACACAGTCTTGGGAAACTTGCTGTAGCTGACTCTGTTAAGTGTGTTGAACCAAATGATGTTAAAAGAGGCCCCTGACAACCATTCTGTTGTGATTCTGTCTTCATACTGAGTACTGCATGCAAATCTACATTTCTCCTCATCTTGGAATAACAGAGCTGAAGCTTCAGGTTAGGCATCAGAATTCTGAAGCCCTTCTGGACCAGTATTCTTACATGCTTGCTGTTTTTTATATAACTTTGTACGTTATTTGCTTCTTGCTACAGCTGCAAGCAGGCTATTGACCTAGACTCACCTCCAATTCAACCCAGCGCAGCTGTTGTTACACTGTCAAAGGTCAACAAATCTAGAACTACCAGATCATTTTACATTTATATGAGAAAGATGTGAGGTTTGCTCCAAAAGTAATGCCTCCTATTTTAGTATGTTGGCCCACAACGTCAGAGGCAGATATTGGTGGTGTGGCAGTAGAGGTTGAGCCTTCCCACCAATATTCCCTTACATTTTGTGGCTGTGTAACAGACTGCAGCAGAGGGGCAGCCTGACAAAACTGTGTCTGACATGGAAGTGCATATGAAGCAAAGGAAAAAACTGCATTTACTGACATTCTTTGACGCCTGCTGAACGATTATGGAGTTCAAACAGTGGGTATTAGCACAGTGAAGAGAGTAGTTGGTTTGTTTCAACAGTGGCAATGGTAACACTGGGTCACCTCCACCGGTGCAGATTTTTACAGTGCATCATGGAGGCTCTTGTTCATCACCGGTGAAAATGCAGAGCTAATAGTGGTGATTATGTTGAAAAATGGTGTAGCTGAAATTTTGCTCTGTCAAACAGTATTTGTGTGCTCTTTGTATCTGTTGTAGTTTCTATAGAATCATTACTTTCAGAGTAGCCTACATACACACACATACTACTCAGTCTATAGAAGACGGGATTTCTAGGTAAGACTTTGAGATTTTGAAATGGCTCTGAAAATAAATGCTTACTGTTTCTGGATAAGATGTTTCCAGAAATATCAGCACAAAGCAGAGAAAGCTTATCCATCCTACCACTCAAGTTACTTTTTATTGAAAGCCAAATGCAAGCTTTCCTTAAATACCACAAAGCATATACAGCGTGCTACGTATGCAACGCTGACAGCAACAGCCTCAAGACATTAACAATGTAGAAGAGCACAACATTGGCCACCAAAGAGATTTTGATTTCAATTTGAGGTAAGAATGTGACCAGAAGAAGTTGGCTGATCCCTTATTGATGTCAACAGATCAATACTGAACTTGTTTCTATCAACAAAAGGATGCTAAGAACTATCTCAAATTGTCAAAATAATCCCTGGTATCATGTGCAACCATGTCATAAAGCCTCCTCCACAGAATGATCATATACAAATTTTACGCACATTTCCTGTCACTTGTCTGTATTGAAAAGGCTGTTACAGAACTGCAGATGGCTAGACATTTTCTCCTAGATTACACTTGTTTTTGTAACCACAGTCAAGTTACTTCCTTTCTCCTTTGTGTGCAGGAACAGTCCTTTAACATACGTGAAATATTCTACCTCACAGGTGTGATTCTCTGCTGGAGAACTATCATCACCTTTCCCCAGCACCATCTGCTCCCAGCCCAACTCCTCCACAGTACATTTTCAGGTGATAAAATTTACAGATAAGTTTAAACCAGATTTTTCATAATAAATATGAAGGGTAGCATTTTATATCACTGTTGCCATCACAGTCACTTTTTACATCTGTGATTATTATGCTGGATGAAAATCAAGGACAAATCAGGATCTATCTCTCACATACATAATTTTCAAGTGCCATTTAAAAACACGCTATTTTTCACTTTTGTTTGACAGAGTTACTGGATCTGAGTCCTTCTACATTCAGGAATGATGAATTTGATCTACATTCCTAAAATGGAAAGAGGAAAATGGGAAAAAAAATAATGAAATTTAATCCCTCGTTTCTCTGAAGCATCAAGATTTTGTCAAACTTTCTGACTAGCATACCAATTATATCCTGCTTGGCACTTACTTCAGAAAGACAGGTGCAGAATGACCAATTTCTCAGCTTCTGAAACTGCGCCCATGAAATACAGTGGACAATATTTCTTCCTCTCTGCATAAAGTTGATTGAGATTGTTTTCTAAAAGTGCTAGGTGCTTAGGGGAAGGTGAAAATAGTCCTAGACTCTTCTAACTGAAAGGCGCAAGGAGTTACTAAAATAAAATGAAACAGATTCAGCATTGGTATGGGAAATACTGTAAGAATTCTGATCATTACACTATTTCAGTTTAATTGAAATAATGGGGAACATTTTTGTAACAGTTTTATGCTGTTTGGGATTTCTCTCCCTCACAAGGAAACTTGACTGTGCAATCCAGCCTTCAACAAAAGCTTGTCAGAAACACACTGCTCTTCATTACTTCAGTGTCATTTTGTTCCTACATGCACATTTGAACAATATTATTTTGGTTTGCTAGATAATCTACTTAGTAATTTCATTAGCAATTTTGGCTGAAACTTAGAAGTATATTAAGCTCAACTTGATGATGAAGGTGGGAGGCATTGGCAATGCAAGAGAAGGCTGTGTTAAGAGAAAGGAAGAACTATGCCACCTGGGGAATGGTAGCAAGAGGAATGGGGAAAACATTAGCAGCGTTAAATGCAAGTTCAGTCACTGCAGACAAATAACAGGAATTTTGCTGTAAGACAGAAGTTTTGTCAGCCACAAACAGGAAAAGAAAATGGAACATGCAAAGTTTGGGCAACAAACAACTAGATGACTATGAACGACCAAGATAACATCTGTGAGAAAGGCAAATTTGATCCTATTCAGTTCAATAATGTTTACTGTTCTTATTAAAAAGTATGAGAATGTTATGACTGTAGACAGTAGAAAAACACAGCTTCTGCAACATCCTTCTGTTCCAACAGGAAGTATATTCTACATGTGTCATGGTTTTGTTGTTTGTTATTGGTATTCCACATCATAACATCATGCAGTGCTCTGGGAGTCAAAGAGTTAACACTGCAACTCTGGTCTCAGAAGAGAAGAAATAACCACAATTCTCAGAGGACTTCGCTTTTTCATTTCTGTCCTCTGGGGAGAAGGAAAGACAAAACTGGCTGGAAGTCACGAGACTATATCTTTGCACCCTGGCAGATCAGACTAAGAACTACAGTTTTCAGAAACTCTCTCATTTATTTGATTTATTACCTTCAATCTCAATTAACTTGTATTTCACTACTATAATTAGTAAACTAAGTTTGTTTTCCTCCTGAGATCACTGCTGCTGTTTTTTGTTGTTGTTGTTTTCCCTTTCATTCCTTTCCATTTCCTTCCCCCTTTCCAGTCCATGGGCTTCTGGGATGACTGTCCCCCAGTCACAGACAGATATAGAGATAAAAGCATGACAGAATTTGACTGTATATCTTTACTAAACAATGAATGCAAAATGGGAAAATGTTCATAAATTTCATTCAAAGTTGTTGAAAAGTCCTATGCTGTGAAACAGCACATTATTCCTACCATACTGACGCTTTAAAATAAGATAAAGTAACCGAAAATAAAAACAACTGCTAATATACTGAAATGCATTGTGGGATGGAAAACCTGTAGTTTTTCAGCTCTGCCTATTCACTCTTATAAGCATTTGAATACTCAGATAAAACAAAGTGGAACAGACATGACTCTCCAGCATGAAATGTGGTCTTCCAACAGCTACATGCCACTGTGTACACCACCCCTTCTACTCACTACCGTTCTATCTGCAAATTCAAGTGGGTTATAAGTAGTAAAGAATACAATAAAATAGTCTCATTATGTATTCAGTACAGCTAGAAGGCATGGTTCATAAAAAGCACTATGTCAAATTATTTTAACAGCCTATCCGGTAAAAATTTATTGTGTTCACTGACAAACATAACCAGTTCACAAAATATAGACTGACAGTAGAAAAACTAACTCTATTTCAAAAGTAAGTTTCACTGGCTTTAATGTATATGGTCATCTGCAAGTTCAATTCTAATACGATTATTTCCATCATAAAAGATGTTTCATCTTATTTCAAGTCATGTAGAAATAGACTGTGAGATGGTCCTGGTTTCTTTCCTTTTTAATACACAAACGTTGCAAGAATAATAAAAACAGACCAAGCCAGCTGAAATGACTTTGAGGTAACTTGAGCTATTGCTTTAGCTAGATCAGCCAAAGATTCAAATGGTCAAAAAACCCCACTGTTCTGCTGAAGAAGAGAAGGCAGAGGAGGAGACTCAGGTCGTTTTGTCATTTGAAATGAATGATTCTCTAGAAATAGAAGAGTATTCTTTCTCTTCTGCTGCCAATCAAATAAACTCTATGAGCGAGTTCTTATAGTAATCAATGTTTTTCCCTCAGTTTTATTCATGTTCCACCTTCTTCTTAGCACCTCAGATATGAATTATGCATGGAAATGGCATTTGAATTTAAATTAAAAAAAATAATTTACCTGCATATTTATTATGATGGAGATGGGTTTCATCTCCAGGAGAGTGAGAATGAAAAACATGCCTGTGAATTTCAGGGTACCTCTTTCAATGAAAATCTTCCACTACGTATTGACCCAATTTGGCAACTGATTAGTGATCCTACTCATACACAGACTTAATTTTATCTACAAATTTATCTTCAAATTCTGTTCCTGTTGTATTTAAGATATTCTTGAATTAAATTTATCAATTTCTCCTTTTCCTGCAGGAAACAAAATCAATGTATTACTGCCTTCTTAGCATCAAATGTACTGCTTCAGAAGTAGCAATTATTTGATGTTACAAGAATATTTTATCAAGACTAGCGTCAGCTCTGTCTTTCAATTAAAGTCAATCCCCTGCTAAGTAAAGAAGACCAACTTAAAGCGAGTGAATGCTGCGCTCCCTAAACACTTGCATTTCATGTTTGGTTGCAAAGAACAAATCAGAGTGGGGGGGAACAAGACTGTCTGTCATCTTTTTTCATCTAGACACCCAAAACCTGAAGTCACTGAAAAAATATCATAAGTCATTTTCGAAACGGTCATCACTACCTACACCATATAAGTTTCACCTTGAGTACTGTGTGCAGCTTAGGGCATCAAAATATAAGAAGGACAGGAAGTGATTTGAGAGCATTCAAAGGAGTGCTACGAAGATGGGGAAGGGCCTGGATGGGAAGACCAGGGGCAGGTCCCCTGGTTTGTTCAGCCCGGAGAAGAGGAGCTGAGGGGAGGCCTCATGGAGGCTGCAGCTCGTCACGGGGAGCAGAGGGGCAGCGCTGAGCTCTGCTCTCTGTGACAGCGACAGGGCCCGTGGGAACGCCATGGAGCGTGTCAGAGGAGGGGCAGCTGGGGGATAGGGAAAGGTTCTTCAGCAGAGGGTGGTGGGCATGGAACAGGCTGCCCAGGGCAGTGGGCACGACCCCAAGTGTCCAAGTCCAAGAAACATTTGGATAACTCTATCAGATATACTGTTTGAATTTTAAGTGGTCCCATGTAGAGCCTGGAGTTGGACTCAATGATCCTTGTGGGTCCCCTCCAACTCAGGATATTCTGTGCTTCAGAAAGTGTTATAAAAATCAACTTTTCAACCCTTCTCATTTTAATTTTACTAAGCTAATCAGCCAGAAAAGCATGAAGGCTTGAAGAGAATTTAGAGAGGTAGATTGCTTGCTGTCCATACAGCAAAATGAACGGGGTGGGACGAATACAGCAAAGCTAGAAGGTAAAAACATCCATGCACACCTATCCTGTATGTCTCTAAACTAAGATTATGGCAATGATGCTACGGAAAATTGACAAGCGAACATCTCCCACCAGGAAAAACAAACTGTAAGGTACTGTATTCATATACCATAGCACAACTGCAGATAGTTAATCTAGAAAACAAATAAATAGTAAAAAATAATTTAAAAAAAATCAATATTCATCCATGACAGACTTTAACTTGAGGCATCATAAGACCTAGTAAGTGATCCATTTTCTCTGAAAAACTATAATGTAAAACACCTCCATTTTTTAAAAATACCAATTCATGCCAAAGGAATTGAAATAAATTTCTGGCCAAAGTATGTTCTTGAAATACTTGTTAGTCCAGAATATTAGACCGGTACAAGACACCTAATAAATCAAATGGCAAACACCATTTTGCACATTTAATGAATCTGAAAGACATAATTTCTTTAGATTGAATAAAACTCAAATTTAGTCTCCAAAGGGTATAAGCAGATAGGAGGACTCATTATCATCTGAAAGTTGTACAATTTATGATCAGTCTTCCACAGAAGGGGCATGAAAATCCACTCTTTTCAACACAGTATTTATTTCTTTTTATTCTTACTGCCAGGCACAAAATAAAATCCCATAGCATTATAGTTTTCTACTGGCAGCATGCTTCTGTTAACTGGATTATTCAGACAAATTTTTAAGAATATTATTTCAAAGGTATACTAAAATAATGCCAGACTTCTTATACAGTGGATATTCATTAACTTCTTGTATGCTCTTTCATTTCCATTCATTCATGACAGCATGAAAATCCTGGATTTTATTCTGAGCTACTCCCAACTTAGTTACATGAATTTGATATCTACTAGTGACAGCAGTTTTGGTTTTTTTATCTGAAAAAAAAAAAAGTCCACAAGCAATTCAAAATTTGTCATGACTGATATAGTTGACAGATTCTCTGACTCACATAATGCTTTCATAATGTTTTCATGAGAAAACAAAAATCAATATATCTGTGGAATATCTTTGCTTACATAATATTCAGTTTTCCAAAAGCTAGCGGAACAACTAGGGTCATCTTCAAGAATAAAAGCATTAAAAATAAATGAGATGTAGTATTATCTCACAAAGGCAGCAACCTGGTAGATATGGATATGTTTTAAAGATTAACAATAAAAAATAAGGAACAGTATTGATATGTTTATGATAACCTGAATACAGGAAAAAAAATTTCCTTGCAATAAAGAAAAACTGAAATTCAGAGAGAAAGAAAACTGTTCTAGAATGCTACCTATTTCTTAAACCTGATTAACTGCTTTTTTTCCAAGAAGCCTGGAGAAAGGCCAGAGGAAAGATGCATTACTTGTTTCTAGTGGGGAGTGTTTGGGGAAAATAGCTCAGGAGATGACATCAGTTCTGAGGTCAAGTTGCATTTCTGGCATCTTATCTGTGGCATATGGACACTCACCGTGAGCTATGCATCTAAGCAGAGACTATACATTTGCTCAAAGGTTTAGATTTGGGTGTTGATGTTTTTGAGGAATCTTGCACTTGTTTTGCCACTGCTTTATCCACCCCAAAAGCCAATATAAATAGATAGATGATGATAAATAGATAGTAGCCTTAATAAACAGTAAAGATAATTAGTTAGATGGGTTCTTATTCCTCATCTTTTCCTTTACATGTTATGGTTCTTGAATTCTAACAGGAAGAGCTGCATATGTGAAAAAGACAACTAAGTTTTTCAGATGGTAATTTCAGTCATGTTGCGCTTCATGCGTAATTCTGACCACGGAGTATGTGGTCCATGCCAAGCAATTTCTCTCTGGTTATCCCCTGCAGATCAAATTCAAGAAGAACATAGGTTTTGCTTGCTACAGACCGAACAGTCCCTTCCAAGGTCATATTGTTGTACAGTCTCATATCTTCATAATTATTTTACGAGGAAAGCAATATCTCCTTAGGAATCTGTTCTCAGATCAACAGATGCAAATATTGATAGATTCTGACAGTCACTGTGTTAGTGGTAGTAACCTATGACAGTTAACCATACAATTTTTGGTTTCATTCTTTTTCTACTTATAAGGAAGCGAAATTGTTTCTGATAGGTTCTTGGTGATACAGGCAAAGTATTTGCAAGTAGGCCAATGGTGATATACAGAAAGAAGAATGGGATTCACCCAACTGGTGAAGGGGATTTCTGGCTATGCAACACTTCTTTGCAGGAAGCAGCCTCGGTTCAGGAGACACCTCTGCCCGCCGCCCCAGCTCCCAGTCGCCCGCCTCACTCACTACACCAGACTGGACTCCTCGCCGCCATCTCGCCTGAGATCTTTAATGGCTGGCCCTTAACATGTGCTCAAGGTGGCTCCACCCTGTGTCTGCCCCCCTCTGGTGGCATGGAGAGCACAGGTGCAAACATTTGCCTGTGCTCCTAGGCCAGCCACACCTGTTCATCAGGTGCTCAAACACCAGTTCAAGCCATGGCCTAACAGTTCCCCTACAGTTGTGTAACAAAAAGGTACATTGGCAACATGTACTGGTATACAGTCTTATCAACACTACTTCATCTTTCCGTTTTAAACAATATGTAGTCTAAGAAATTGAGGACACACAATGCATATGTTTGTCAAGCATACAACATCGAAAAATGTTCCAGGATATTTCATTCTCAGTGATCTTTCTATGGCACCGTGCTGACAGATCTTAAAAAACACACCTTACATACACAGTAACAACCAACCCTCACTGCCCACTGCCTTGGGGAAATGTCATTCTGCCCTAAAGACGCATAATCCCCAGAAGTTCCAGTATACCTGGGCTGCTGCAACCTATGCTGCCAAACAGATCATTCTGACCTGAACCTTCCCTGCTAAACCTGATCGTGACAAAACATGAGTTTTATTTTGCAGGTTAGAAATAGCTGGCTAAGTGTAACAGGTAATGATCTAGGGCCTTGGAGAGGAGAAAGGAAGATGTGCACTCCTCTTGCCTTGTTAGGTAGAATTTCCATGAGTTTAAAAACATAGGTAGGCTGGGAAAACATCCTGTGCCCTTTTCTTTCTGAAAAGACCTTTTGTAACACTGAGATAGAAAAGCAAGGCAAAAACAACAAGAAAACAACATGCTTCTGTAACATAAAAATTCCAAAATTCAGTTCTTAATGATTAGCTATCTGACATATCTAGCTGCTGGCTCAGGCACCAAAAACAAAGATGAAAAGTAAGTTAGGAATGAGTTCAGTTTTTAAGACCAGGAAGCAGTAATTTAAAACATATTTTCTGGTGATTCACCAAAGACAATGGCAATGCAAGTAAGGCCAAATAAAGCGTAACTAATAACAAACGGAAGTGTACTTTCAAGTTATCAATGACTGTAAAAGCTGTCAATCCAACCTATTTTTTTAAAGTGGAGCAGAAAGGGAAAAAACATAAATAATAAAAGTTGTAAAGACATTGGACAAAGGACCAAAAATCAGCATCACTATTTGAAAACACACAGCATGTCTGCCTAGCATTTCTCAAAAAAGCATGATAACACTGTAAAAAGATTGTCCCTTGTGAAATTAATGACAATATTCAGACAATAAAGGTCTGCCTATTGTGAAGAGGGGGAGCAGAACTGGTAAGAACTCCTAAATTAAGAAGTTAATAGCAAATATGCTATTAAGTCTAAATTCTGCTTCACTATGAAAGCACAGAAGAGTACATTAGTTTTCTTTTTATGCAATCAGAACTCCTACTTAAGATTCACAGTTATTGTACATATGTACGTAAGTATTCAAATCTTTGTACTGAAATTTTGACAGAGCATTCTCAGAGCTAGGCCAGCCTTTTGTCTAACATACTACCACAGAAAAACCATTTGTTACTACTATGATAAAGCCAGCTCAGTTACTTGGACAGTTACAATAACAAGTGACAAGGCTGGGGACTGTAATGTTTTTTCAAATGACATATTCTTGTGTTAACACAAATGATGTCATTATTTTGAACTCCTAAAAGTTGTATGTGTAAAAAAATGGCTCAGCACTTGTTTCAAGAGCTAATCATTTTCTCCATTAGAAATGAATTTTTTTTTTTTTAATTAAAAAGAAGATAAAAATCGCTGACCAAAAAAAACAAAACAGGGAATGAAAGAATAAATAGCTTCAAAATAAAGAAGCAACAATTCTGTGATATAATACTGTTCATTATTAATAGCTCTTTAAATGCATGAAAGCTGTGAAAATTATACAGAAAGATCATCTACTTGTTCCAACTATTCCATGCTGCTCCAGTAGTCATTTTTTAGAAACATGTTAACAGCTCAATTTATTGGAAGAACAATGCACTCGGTATACAGACTAATAAGCGTACAGAGGTAATGTAATACTCTCTATGGTCTAACCTTTCACTGCCCACTTTAGGCACTAAATTTTCATTTACATAATATATATTCTCAGTGGCTTACAAGTTAATTAAAACTTGAGCAGACAGACACTGACCTGAGCATTACATTGAACACGTGGTATCATAAGCACCCTATTATCATGCTGCAGAGTAACTACAGATAAGTTCAAACACAGCATCAAAATGGCACTGGCTAGCAGCACACTGCAATGGAGCACAACAGTGGAACATGGTGTCAGTGCATTTATACAAACATACAAACTTTCTGCAGCTTCTCCCGCAGACAAGATCCAATCTGGTTCTGTGAACTGAACGTTCACAAGAGGTCTGAGTGGATTACATGCTCCTGAACTATATCTTCTGTTTCAGTTACATTCAGTCTGCTCTGTGCCTGACAAGGATGCCCCCTCATGCAGACAGAAGCACAGTGCGAGGGAATAACTCGGCCATTTGTTTCCAGCGCTTCACTCATGATCCAAATCAAAACTTCAGTGTAGATGCACCCACAAATTGCCCTTTAAAAAAGAATGGTGCAATAAAATATTACAGATAAAGTGTCAGCACCCCTGTAAATGAAAACATGCAAATACATGCCCTCATCAATAGTCCATTTTGGTTCATATTTAAAAGGTAATAATTTTGTTTCAATTCTGGTATTTTTAAAATAATGCAGTTAGGACTTTGATAAAACATTATAGGCAACTTCATTCACACAGTCAACCAGGCATTAATCAATTCCTGAAAGGCAGTGGGCTATGGCAGCATTAGTTTCTCTGATGTGACTAGCCACAAGCACCGACAGCTAAACATTTCATCCACAGCAGACAGAATAAAAAAAACCTATATTCCATCATGCCACGATGGAAGCAACGTCTCAATCACAATATTAACAGGATTCAGATATACACATAAGTCATCACAGAAAAATAATACTTCCTCATTTGTTTTCTGAGCTGCTGTGAAGCAGGTGCAGAGTTCATAGTTCAATGCAAAATCCCTAGTGCAAGAGAACAACGATTTTGCCACAAATTCCAACTGTAAAAGAATTTAAACAACAGTCTCTATCATTCAGATAGAGTTACTTTTTAGATAAGTAAATAACACCTAGAACAGGTATTTGGACAGCAGATCAACAGGAAACTTTCATGGAATGGTTCAAAATTACCAAGACCATTTTTTCCTCCAGAATACCTGCCCGTTTTTCTCCTAATTAAGGCCCTCAGGTGAAATGGCATGTCTATTCTCAAATTGCTTTTATTTACATAATAGTACAGGAAACTCTTTTCTTACTTCCTCAATGCATTTTTTGTTGTTGTTGTTGTTCTGAATCAAACTGCTGAATTGATCAAGATACAATGAAGAAAATACCCTTCCCTGCACTAATAAAAGTTTCAGTTGTTAAAACCTGGGTAATTACATGGTCAAGCTCTGGTTTCTGCTACCCAAGCCAGGCATTTCACCAAGAACACTGGGCTGAGAAGCTATAGAGCTTCCACATAACACAGTCAGTGCTTTGTGTCAATTTATATTTACAACTCTTTGCAGGTAAACATGTATTTTAAGAGGGACTGACTTCTCTCACCTCTTAGATACATATCTGACTTAACAAATCTCTCTAATGTTCTCTTTCTGGCCAACTTAACACTGAACTGTCTTCTCCACAAGAGTATAGCTTCAACAGAAATAGTAAAGCGCATGTTCACCATGGAAGAGCCTCTTCTCATATATTAAGGACATTTTTCAAGGAGGAAGATGAGACAAGCAGAAAAGAGCACTGAAGTCTTCAACTAGACCTACAATGCCAGTGCAATGTGTGAAAAAGACAATTCTCCATGTCCACCTACCTTGTGGATGCCTTGGCCCCACAAGGATACGTCTTCTCCTTCAACCAGGGCTCCAGTATAACACATGAGCATTAAGGGAAGCCTCAAACTCCCACCTTCAACAGCCTTCCCTATTCACTGACTAGCTGCCTTCACAGAAGCTCTTGCTACTCTACTGCAGATTGAGAGCTGCCAGGTTAAGAATTAAGTTGCAACTAATAGAACTATATGGCACAGGGACAGGCAAATCTATACCTGCAGTTTTTGCTCAGTGATAATTTTCCAAGAGGAATTCTCACCCCAGTTTAGCAAAGCACCCTCCACACAGATTTGCACAGCTAGCACTACATACTGTCAGCAGCACACGTGTCTCCCAGAAAATCAAATCCAGTAATGAAGGTTGCAAACCACTAAGCAGAAGTACTGCTGAAGGAGTAACCTACTCCAATGAAAAACAAATATTTTTCAGAGTAAACATATAGAACAGTCTGTATAACAAATGACTATTTCAGTAGACAGAAAAAGGCCCCACCTTTTTTTTCCACAGAATCACGGAACACCTCAGTTGGCAGGGACCCAACAAGAATCATGAAGTACAACTCCTGACTCCACATGGTACCACCCAAAAATCAAGCCATGTCTGAGAGCATTATTCAAATGTTTCTTGGACTCAGCACTTGGGGCTGTGCCCACCACTGCACTCGAGTGAAGAATCTCTCCCCAACACAGCTCCATGCCACTCCCTCGGACCCTGTCACTGTCACAGAGAGTAGAGCTCAGCGTGCCCCTCCGCTCCCCGCGAGGTGCTGCAGCTGCCATGAGGCCTCCCGTCAGCTCCTCTGCTCTGGGCTGAACAAACCCAGAGATCTCCGCTGCTCCTCAAACACCTTGCCTCCCAGACCCTTCCCCATCTTTGCAGTCCTCCTTTGGACGCTCTCTAATAGTTTTCGTCCTTCTTATGTTATGGCACCTAGACCTCCACCCAGTGCTGGAGGTGAGGCAGCACAGCGCAGAGCAGAGCAGACTCCTCCCTCTCCCGGTGACAGTGCCGGGCCTGGTGCACCCCAGGGTACAGTTGGCCCCTTGGGCTGCCATGGCACGCTGCTGGCTCATGTTCAACTTGCTGCTGACCAAGCCTTTTCTGCAGAGCTGCTCTCCAGTGTCTGTCTTTGTTTATTTTAATGGAGGAATGGCTGGGAAACTTTCAAAGCAAAAACTGTTTGAACTTCAAAGCATCAAACAGAAAAGCAACTCATTCCTATAAAATGGTAGCTATTAAAAGGAGTTGCTTTATTTCATCCACTACTGCTATTACAAAAGTAGATGCTATTATGTCAGCATTCATGAATGCAACAGAGTGAGATTTGTCATTCTGCAGAATGAAATCGACACAGGTTGCTCTGAAAGTAATGCCTCCTACTTATTTCCATGGAAACCACAACGGGCACAAAGAGCAAAATAGCACTACTTGATAGAGAAAATTCTCAGCTATAAAAAGTTATTTTCAACAATAGTCACCACTATCAACTATGATGTCAAGCTCTTGTTGAAAATGCATATCTCGTCACTGATAACGATGTGATCCAGGAAACCATCACCTTCAGCCTCATATTGGTTCAGCAGGTCCTGACAAACTTGTACATGGTGTTCATTCTGTTATTTTGTAAGCATCTGTGGAACCAATATGGTGCCACATATTGCAATGGTTTGCAATATTCCAACATTGCCACCATTGTTCCAAATGCACTGAAGCCAATATTCTGCTTCATACAGAGTTTTGTGTTTGTAATCCATTGATTCACACAACTGAGCTGATCAAGATTCTCTTCATTTTGTGGTGTGACAGCTGTGCATGGCTGTTTGGAATATGGCTCATCTTTCCTGTCTGAAATCACCCACTGCCTCACTGTGCTCACATCCACTGTTTGGTCTCCATAAGAATTCAGAAAGTGTCAGCTGAAACCATTTTTTCCACAGGGAGGAATTCAGTGACACATCTTTACATCCTACACACTTTCACATCAGATTCCATTTTGTCAGACTGCCCCTCTGCTACCATCTGTCATATGGCAACAAAACATAATGGAATATTGGTGGGAAGGTTCAACCTCTGCTGCCATATCACCAACACCCGCATCTGATGTTGTGGGCCAACACAGTAGAATCATAGAATCACAAGGTTGGAAAGGACCTACAAGATCATCTAGTCCAACCATCCTCCCATCACCATTACTACCACTAAACTACTAAACCATATCTCATAGCACCTCATCCAGATACTTCTTGAACACTGCCAGGGACGATGACTCCACCACCACCCTGGGCAGGCCATTCCAGTGCCTGACCACTCTCTGAGAGAAAAGGTTTCTCCCTGTATCTAATCTAAATCTCCCCTGGTGCAACTTGTGGCCATTTCCTTAGGTCCTTTTGTTGCCTGGGAGAAGAGGCCAAACCCCTCCTCATCACAACCTCTCTTCAGGAAGTTGTAGGGTGCAATGGGGTCTCCCCTCACCCTCCTCTTCTCCAGACTAAACAATTCCAGCTCCCTCAGCCATTCCTCATAAGACTTGTGCTCCAGACCCCTCACCAGTTTCATTGCCCTTCTCTGGACACGTTCCAGGGCCTCAATGTCTTTCTTGTAGTGAGGGGCCCAAAACTGAACACAATACTCGAGGTGCGGCCTCACCAGAGCTGAGTACAGGGGGATGATTACTTCTCTGCTCCTGCTGGCCACACTATTTCTAATGCAGGCCAGGATGGCACTGGCCCTCCTGGCAACCTGAGCACACTGTCGGCTCACGTTCAGCCAAGCATCGACCAACACCCCCAGGTCCCTTTCCTCTTCACAGTCATCCAGCCACTCAGCCCCAAGCCTATAGAACTGCATGTGGTTACTGTGGCCAAAGTGCAGGACCCAGCACTCTGGCCTTGTTTGAACCTCTTCCCATTCACCTCAGCCCAGCAATCCAGCTTATCTAGATCCATCTGAAGGCCCTCCCTACCCTCAGGCAGATCGACTTGGTGTCATCTGCAAAGTTACTGAGGGTACACTAAATCCCCTCACCTAGGTCATCAATAAAGATGTTAAACAAGATGGGCCCCAGTACTGACCCCTGGGACACCACTTGTAATGGGTCACCAGCTGGACTTAATTCCATTAACTACTACCTGCTGCGCACCGCCCTCTAGCCAGTTCTCTGCCAAGAAAAATAGAAGGCATTACTTTCACAGCAGTCTTCATAGCATATAATCCACTCTTTGGACTTAAATTCTCTGCCCTCAGAACTCCTCAAGGCACCCATGATTCAGCTACCACTATCAATTCAAGGTAAACTACAAGTACCAAGCATCTTTAGGTTTTCAGCAAGGATCACAAAACTAAAGGTAGTTTTGGATGATTCTAACTATCCTTCTTACACAAAGAAAAATTCCCATGACTTTTCTATTTTTTTTTTTAAATTTTCTTTTATGTTTGTTTACAAAACTAGGAACACTAATAGCTACAGCTATTTTGTAGAAAATACTTCCAAACTCTCTTGACCAATTAATACACCTGCAATACACCTGCAATGATAACATTTGGCAGTTTCAAATCAAATGATACTGAAGTTTGACACAATTAGGCAAGAAAGTGCATACTAAGTAAAATATTAATTAAAATTCCAAAGAGAAGTTTTTGTAATATTTCTGAATATTAAAAATATTTGTTACTGAATTACTCCTTCCCTCATATAGTACTGTTATACCAATCCTCATTTCAGAAACACCATACTAAATGATACTGCATGAGTTATAAATGGCTAACAAAAGGTTTTAGTCTTTATGGAACATACAAGCTCAGAATCCAAAATTATTAAAATATTTTTCCAAGAGTGTGAAAAATAATCTTTCAGCTGACATACACTCTGAAAAAAATCCACAAGTCGCCAATGCATCCACCTTCAGAGAACTAAGAAATACATTTTGTGAAACAAAGACCGAAATTTCATCTTTACAGCATTTTGGAAATGGACTAACGGGAAGGTAAAGTAGCCAAGCATTAAGTAGGATGTAAAAATAGCTGTCCTGGTTCAGAATAATAGTCTCATTCGGAATACTGTCTCCAACAGTGGCCAAACATAGACGCCTCAAGACGAACATGAATAGAGCAAATCTATATTAATACTGTCAAAGAATATAGTTATAATACTAAAGAACTTATGGTTTAATAACTAGCAATTCTATATTTAATTAGTTTCAATGGGTTTCTCTAAAGTAAACTTGCCTACCTGTCCCTTGTAAATTTACAGTAGCCACAGTATCCAGTGGATACGAGATCTATCACCTAACTAGACATTGTTCTATGTCCAACTTAGTGGTTTCTCTCCCATTCCCATCTGCTTTTATTCATCTAAACTAAATTTAATTTGTCATTTAAATATCCTATCAGTCCAGTCATGTATTCCTGCAATTCTCCACAGGCAATGTTGTCTTTAAAAACCCTTCATAACTTATTAACAGCAAATATCACTCTATCTCCTTTACTTACGAGTCTGTGAAGAACTATGGGCCCCTGTGAAACCCCACAGCTGAGCTTCCCACTCTCTTCCCATCTCTCCTTCATTCACCTCACATGAATCATAGAATCACAGAATGGTTCAGGTTGAAGAGACACTTAAGATCACCAAGTTCCAACCTCCCACTATAGGCAGGGACACCTCCCTCTAGACCAGGTTGCTCAAAGCCCCATCCAGCCTGGCCTTGAATGCTTCCAGGGAGGGGGCATTCACAACTCACTGGGCAACCTGTTCCAGTGTCTCACTACCCTCATAGTAAAGAATTGCTTCTTAAGATCTAGTCTAAATCTACTCTCTTCTGGTTTAAAGCCATTTCCCTTTGTCCGGTCACTACCTGCTCTACTAAAAAGCCCCTCCCCAGCTTCTCCTCTGGAGCTTTCTCTTCTCCAGGCTGAAGAGCCCCAGCTCTCTCAGCCCATCCTCATAAGGCAGGTGCTCTGGCCCTCTGATCATCTTTGTAGCCCTCCTCTGGACCCGCTCCAACAGCTCGATGTCCTTCTTGTGTTAGGGACCCCGGACTTGGATGCAACACTCCAGGGGGGGCCTCAGGAGAGCAGAGTAGAGGGGCAGAATCACCTCCCTCAAAGTGCTGGTCACACTTCTCTTGATGCAACCCAGGATATGGCTGGCCTTCTCAGCTGCAAGCACATGTTGCAGGCTAATGTTGAATCTTTCATCAACCAGCACCCACAAATCCTTCTCCTCAGGGCTGCTGAGGAAGCAAGATCTACTGATTACAATGGCTAAGGGATTTGGCAGACACATTCTGTAGAAAGGTCTCTTTCCAAGGGGATTCCCATACTTGACAACAGCTGTCCAAATACAGGCCTTTGCAGTCTAACAAAAGACGTATGCTAATCCCTGTATCTTGAAGATGTTTTAGGACAGTGTCTCCGGATACTAATTTTAATATATTATTTTGACTTACAGCATCTAACAGGATGACTTAACCACATTTTTCAACCTCACCTAGATACACTATCACCACCACTAACCTGAGTATGCTTTGTAGACGTACTCAAACTCATTTCCAAATTAAAAGGCTGAATGTAAGATTACCAACAGCATACAATACAATTTCATAGCACACTTAGGAACCAAGAGGGATTATTGGATCTCTTTAAGATTTGCTAAGACACACCTGAGCTGCTGGAAGAGGTCTGAGATTCGCAGCAACACTCTGGATGCTACGACACAATGCATGGGTTTCTAGGTTCACCCTGGGACCTTAGGACCAAGATCTTGATGCTAAACCACAAGTGCAGTGTCCCCTTGGAACACGCACCCCTTGGAGTCCTCTGTCCCACCAATACCCCATGATTTTTGTTTCAGATGGTTATATTCTCCAATTTGCATTCTGCTTTTATTTTAAATCTCATTCCCTAGTTCTATCCAACAGCACAGCAGATTTAGTGGCTCACATATCTCACCTAGCTGGGTGTGGTTGTTTCTTACTCAAACCTCCTGTTACCATTTCAGCATCTACTGTCTCACCTTATATGATGGCGCTCTCCTTGCCCCCCCCACCCTGCCTGGTCATTATAGTTCATTATAGGCCTAGTGCATATAGTGAGGTGCAAAGGACCTTTTCCTTGGGACTAATAACAATCAAAGTTTCACCACTGGTGCTCAGACACCTGATAACAGACATCTAGTTCAACAGAACCAATTCTAAGTCGTATGACTACAAGTCAGTCATCTTTCCCCATAAATAGCAAGCAGCCTAAGAACCCCTTGGAGAGCATTCTTGCAAGCATCTGGCTGCACACCAGAATCTCCCCTTGAGTAGGGACACCTCTCAAGGTGCAGAGATTCACTCAGGTCATGGTTATGCTTTGCTAACAGATCCTTGGTAAATGATTTACTGTTTTTAAGTTATACTACCTCTGCTAAGATTTTATCTTAGATTCATTGTGCACCTCCCACCCTCTGTGTAGCAAATAATCAAGGATATTTAGCCATTTTGAATCTTGTTAAGCTGCTATTATCATTGCTCAAATTACTACCTTGTTCATATCAATAAATATCTTTCTGCCTTTTGAGAGGAGTGTGCAGCGCTTTGGTCACCTTCTGCGACACCTTACAAGGTAGAAAACCCCACTATCCTGCAGCTTTTAAGGATCTGACTTTCTCAGAAGTCAACATTTTCAACCCCCTTCTCAAGCTATGAGATGGATGCACCTTATATCACCACTATGGATTCTCCAAAAACTAAAGCTCACAGCCTCTAGCAGGTACGCTGAAAGGACTCCAGGCAAACCACACAGAGCAGCATTTATTCAAGACAGAGTTGCTATCAACTGCTGTTGCTCAGCAATGCGCACTACAGTGTCAGTTCTGGAAACAAAACCGACCTGACTACTTCCTCCTTTACATTTTTATGTTCCTGCACAGATGTGTGATAAAGTACAAACTTGCGAAAGGGTATAAAATCTTGTTTAAATCTGAGTCGCAATAGTGGCAAAAAGGTAGCAGCAAATGCTTGAGAACTAGCCAGCAAGTCAACAGTAATGTTTTATTGTGTTCCTACAGCTTCTCCTACTCCTTTTAACTACAGTAGGCAAGTGCAGGTGTGTTCATAGCAAGACTTTTCATTGCGTGTCCTCTCAACAAAGAGATGTGCCAAGGAACCATAGTATCACCCGCAAATTTCCCACTGTCATCTGGAATTTTAATAAATGCTTGTTGTTAGAATTCACAATTGCTGTTATTCACTGATTTGCTGACTCAAGTCATCTGGTGCAGGATCCTTTCTAATGCTTTCCTTTTCCACTATTTTTTAAAAGGTGTTATTTTCTACCTATAAATTCAACATAAACCAACAACTGTATTTTGAAGGGGGAAAACCTGAATCTTACACAGGATTTTGATTTAAAAGGAAAAAAAAAAAAAAGCAAAAAAGGAAACAGACAAACTGAGGACTTGGGACCCTTAAGCTGCCACGCAGGAGCACCAGGGCAGGACTCACTGCAGTCCGCGGCTGACAGAGGCCTGGTCACGGCCACTGCCCGGGCTGTGAGCTGACACCCAGGCTGAGAGGGGGACAGGGACTGCAGGTCTGGCACGGAGAGAGGGAGGGACAGGCAGCACCTCGGAGTGCCTTCCCTCCCACCAAGGGGACGCAACAGGGCACTGGAGCCCGCCGCTACACGGCACCTGACTAACACGAACACACACCGCGGCTCACTCCGGGGCTACCACCTCCCCGCGCCCTCCCCAGGTCCACGGAGCTCGACCCCCGGCGGCGTTCCTCCCCCCGCAGCCACCCCGCCCCGCGGCTCCGCGCCCACCAAAGTTTCTCCGCTCCCGACCCAGCGACGCAGGGTCCCGCCCCGGACCCGCCGCCCCCCGGGCCTCCCCCCTCACCGTCCCAGCTCGGACTCCAGATCGAAGTAGTGGGTCAGGGTGTCCTTGTTAGAGCCGTCGATCCAGTAGTCGGGCGCGGGGCAGCCGGCCGAGCCCGAGGCAGAGGTGGAGGGCATGGTGACTTTCAGCGGCCCGGGACGCCTACCGAGCAGCACCCCGCTCCGCTCCGCGCCGGCTGCAGGCTGCAAGCGACGGGGCTGCTGGAGCAGCGGCTGCAACGGCTCCCCAGCGGCTCCCCCAGCCCGGGGGGCGGGCCCAGGGCGGGGCGCGGGGCCGCGGGCGGGGGCTCTGCTGCTGCCGGTGGTGGGCGTGGGGCCGGAGCTAGGCGGTGGGCGGCGGCGCTGGGGCACGGGCCGGTAGGAGGCGAGCAATGCGGCTTGCCGGCGCAGAGCTGGAAGGCGGGTAAGGAGATGAAATTGCCGTGCTGCAATAGCACTCCGAGCAGGTTATGAAATCTGCAGCTCATGAGATGCATGCGGATGTAGCATATTGAATCGCTGGGTATAGCGATCCCAGCAAGGAGTGTCGGTGCGAAGCCAGCTTCTGTTGGTATGATGGTGAGATCCAGCAAGCAGCAGCAGCCGTGTGTACCTCGTATGCACGGCACCAGCCCCGCTCACGGCCCCGCCGTGCCACGCACTCGCCGCCGCCCCCCGCACACGGGCCATGTGCAGGCCGCGCCGCAGCTCTGACATCGAGTCCTGTCCTCCCGTCCTCAGACACACGCCCGCTTCTAAACGCTGAATTCCTTGCCCAGAGCACAGCGTCCTATTCAGTGCTATGTGTATAGTCATGTTTCCCAACCTGTCTTGTTTTCCCCCTACAAACAAGTCTGACTCCTGCTGTTCCCGATCTTCCTTCCCTAACCCAGGAGCGAGTGATCTCCACTTTGAATTTCTTAATTCCTCAAAGGGTTACACACATATAAATAAAAATATTAAATAAGAAAAGCTCTTCTTTGTTCAACCAGATAATAGACGAAACATCTGTTAGTCTGACCTTTTCAAATGGAATGATAAAAAATAGAAATATGAGAGTCCAAAGAAAGGTAGTGCCCTTTCCCATCAAGTTTACTTCTTGACGTTTTAAAATTAAAATACAGATCTCCATCGTGATTTGAGATTGCATCATTTTCAAACTAACCTTGGAAAGAGTGAAAAAAAAAAGAGTAATCCTGAGCCCTGCTTTGAAAACCAGAATCCCCTCAGACCCACGGCATGCAGAGCATGGCCAGGCTGGGGCTGGCAGTGGGTACACAGCATCTCGCTGCTGATCGTGCCCCCACCTGGCTCCCAGCTCACCCTCTCTCTCCTGCCCAGTATGGAACTTTTCTTTGTAGAGCTATGGTTGCTAGGTGACATTTCCTTCTCTCTTCTTATGGCATTTTCTGACACATCTCCTGAGAAAAAGAACGGTCACTGCTCATGAAAACTCCATACACTCACAGAATGGCCAGTCAGCACACTATAAGGCAACTATATTCTGTATTGTATTTTTGTTCAGTCACATATCTAACATATTCTGTAACCCATAGGGTACATATATTCCCTGTGTGGTTTTTTTTAACAGTTTTAGTGGAATTTTTTTTATCAGATTCATATCTCAGCTGTTCTAGATATGCTTCTTATGGGACTTTCTTTGTTAAGGGCATAGCACCAACAGATCTTTTTATGTACTGGGCCATCTATGTGGAATTAGATCACCTTTAAAGGTCCCTTCCAACCCAAGCCATTCTGTGATTTTATGTGAAAGGCATTGACTTCCCTTAAAATCCTGTCTCAAAGTGAGCTGGGTCACATCATACTGACAACCAAGTACTTTAAAACTGACTAACCTTGTTCTATGGAAACAGAGAATCATTAAGGTTGGAAAAGACCTCTAAGATCACCAAGTCCAACCATCAACCCACCCCACCACGCCCACTAACCATGTCCCTCAGTACTATATCTGCATGTTTCTTAAATACCTTCAGGTTGCCAACCACCAGACCAGGCCGCCCAGAGCCACATCCAGCCTGGCCTTGAATGCCTACAGGGATGGGGCATCCACAACCTCCTTGGGCAACCTGTTCCAGTGCGTCACCACCCTCTGAGTGAAAAACTTCCTCCTAATCTCTTACCTAAACCTCCCCTGTCTCCGTTTAAAACCATTCCTCCTTGTCCTATCACTATCCACCCCTGTAAACAGCCATTCCCCCTCCTGTTTATTTGCTCCCTTCAAGTACTGGAAGGCTGCAATGAGGTCTTCACAGAGCCTTCTCTTCTCCAAGATAAACCAACCCCAGTTCCCTCAACCTTTCCTCATAGGAGAGGTGCTCCAGCCCTCTGACCATCTTAGTGGCCCTCCTCTGGACCCGTTCCAAGAGCCCCACATCCTTCCTGTACTGGGGGCCGCAGGCCTGGACACAGTACTCCAGATGGGGCCTCACAGAAGCTGAGTAGTGGGGGACAATCACCTCCCTCTCCCTGCTGACCACTTCTCTTTTAATGCAGCCCGGGACCAGTTGGTCTTCTGGGCTGCAAGTGAACATTGCTGGTTCATGTCCAGCTTCTTATCCACCAGGACCCCCAACTCCTTCTCTACAGGGCTGCTCTCAAGTTCTTCACTCAGTCTGTATAAATACATGAGATTGCCCCGACTCAAGTGCAGCACCTTGCACTGGGCCTTGCTGAACCTCATTAGGTTTTCATGGGCCCAATTCTCCAGCCTGTCCAGATCCCTCTGGATGGCTTCCCTTCCCTCCAACGCATCAACTGCACAGCTCAGCTTGGTGTCATCTGCAAACTTGCTGAGGGTGCACTGGATGCCATCATCTATGTCTTTGGTGAAGATGATGAAGAGCACCAGTCCCAGGACCAACCCCTGAGGAAATCTGCTTGTGACTGGCCTCCACCCTGACACAGAACCATTAATCACAACCCTTTGGCTGCGACCAGCCAACCAGTTCTTAATCCATTGAACAGTCCATCCTTGAAATCCATACCTCTCCAATTTAGAGAGAAGGATGTGGTGAGGGACCATGTCAAAGGCTTTGCAGAAGTCCAAGTAGATGAAATCTGTCACCCTTTCCCCATCCACCGATGCTGTGACTCCATCATAGAAGGCCACCAGATTGTTCTGGCAAGATCTGCCCTTGGTGAAGCCATGCTGGCTGTCTTGGAACACCTCTTTGTCTCATACGTGCCTTAACATAGCTTCTCTCCAAACATTTTGCAGACACTAGGGCTTTCTTCCTGACACAGATGATCCAGCACAGGAATCAACGTTTACACCCATTTGCTAGATCCAGCGCTTGTGCTATTATATGCTATGCATATAATGCAGATTAGGTCTTCTGAAAAAAAAAAAACAACCTCTAGATCCAAGCCTCTATAGTATATGCCCATCAGCTAGGAATGCCAAAGCCTTCTGTTATTGTCTCTGTTTATGGAGAAGAAGCCTTATGACTTATACTGAACAAGTTTCTCATAGTCTCATCATATTTCATGCTGTCTTATATGTAAATCTGAGCCTACTTAATGATTTATAGAACTGCTGGATAAAGACAGACTCTTTTATCAGCTGTTTATGTGAGTAGATTAAATCAGGTAAGAATGAGCACAGGGTGCAAGGATAGGCTATCAGAAGAGTGGTGTTTGGGAAGATACGTTCTTATGCCAGAAGTGGGAGAAAAGGCTGTCATGAGACCTTTCACAGAGTGGCAATAGAGGAGAAAGAAGGACAGTAGCAACAAGCTCTTTTGCTTCAGATGTTTTGATGTCAGGACCACTCTTTTACTAGTGTCTGGGGAAAGGAAATATGTAAACGAAGATAAAAAGGCGACTGCCTGAGGAAGGACAATTAGAAAGCAATGCGATTTAGCCATCCCTGAACCACACTCTGTGTGCCCCAGATATCAGTAGGATCATTTTATAGTCAATGTAGTAGGATACATAGGACAGCTATATTTGCAACACAGTTGTGGCTCTTATCTTTTGTGTCTCTTTTTAAATGATTCAATCCTTTGATTTCTAGAGTGTAGAAGGATTCTTGAAGCATTCTCTTTCATTTTCAGGATGAAACAGTACTCTTTGACTCACTAAAGAAAATAATGCTGACCCACATGACTTCACAAGTCATTAAATGCAAATAAACCAATCTATTGATGGCAGGCTTCACAAACCAAAATTACCTGATAGGACCCATAGAAGTTACACATTGCTCTTCCTGAGTAGAACCCAGGGAGCTGCCTCTGCCTTTCTGCTTAGATGAACTCCAGCTGGAGGTTCCCTGCCATCATAAGCAGCTCAAGAATTTCTCTAGGACAAAATGGATGCTGGCTTTTTTTCTTATGCAAAATATTGTGGTTTGGTGGTTCTGTTTTTGTTTGTTTTTGTTTTGTTTTGTTTTTCCCAGTATGCAATTTCACAGCTTAAACACACTCCAGCTCAATGTGATGGAAAATAAACAAACAAACAAAAAAACCCACCATACCAAACCAAATGAAACTGATGACAACAAAGAAAGAAAAATAAAAAAGAAAAAGGAAAAAAAGAAAAAAAATACTGTGACATGAGCTGAAATATGAATGTGTAAAAGTACAAAATTTCTGTCAGGACTTAAGATGTTTCTAAGTTGAAAATACAGAAAACATTATTAAAAGAGGCACAAAGATCTCTGGTAATCACTGAACAGTCTTAAATTTAAAAAAATAGTGTTAAAGGTGTTTAATATTGTTTCTTTCCCTTTATAGATGGAAAAGTAAACTTCATCACTATTCTGGTATTGGAAAAATATATTATGTTATATAAAAACTGCAAGAAAAAAAGTAAAGTTCGCAGACTGAGAAACAGTCATTTCTGTGAGGCAAACTCACTTAAGCAGGGTAGGATGAAGTCCTAACTTAGTTCAGTCATAAAGCAGTAATTTTGGAGAAAGGTTGAAAGTAGGATTGGGCATGAGAGCATGAGTACCTTAGGTAGGTATACAGTGAACTGAGAAACTACAAAAACATTCTTTAAGATTATTATTATTATTATTATTATTTTAATTCCTATGGTTTATATTTTGGCTACCTTCAAAGCAAATAGTAAGGAGAAATGCAAAGGGAAACAGCTGCTGCTCACCTCATTTTAAAAGTTGCTCAATGCTTATTGCCCCTTCCTTTACTGACCTGTGAAAGAAGTCAATGTAAGTTCAGCAAGGTGTTACATTGCCAAGCAGAGAGAATGAGTCTAAAAGTTATTTGCTCAGTTTTCTTCGTTAACTCTCCAGATTCAGCAGTGCAAGTTTACTTACTATGTATGTAAAGGAACACGAGAACCTTCATTGCCAGATCTCAGAACCTAATCCAGTGTGTTCAGTAGCGGTCCACTAGCAGGGAATTTAATAGCCATGGATATAGCCACTGGGCTAGAATTCGAGGATAATTCTTATTGATTTTCCATATAGCTGCCCAAGTAGTTCTAGGTAGTTATTTTTGCTTTTTTAGTTGTACCATTTAGCAACTGCCCTTCTTCTCAAAGGAAGTAAATAAAACTGCATGGTGCTGTGGAAGAAAAAAAAAGTCAGTTATGACCATTAGTTCAGACTGTTGCTGTCCAGTATAAAACAGATCTTCGTTTCACTCATTTATTTACTCAATCATACAAGATTGAGAGAGCTCTAGTTGCAGTGAACTTGTGCCTGGGTCACTCATCACATCAGTGTCAGTGAGAACTGTGGGAAGACTGTATTACCTTTATTCAGGACATGGCACATCATTTGTTTCAGTGATATCTGATTGGGTAGATACAGGTCTTGTATATTCTAGAAAACTGCAGCTTTTATGAGCAAGGAAATGACTGCTGTTGTTTTGTACATCTTTCCGATTAAGCATCCAGATATGGCCTTGCTTAATTGCAATCTAATTTCTTTGAGTGCCCTGCCAGATATTGATAATAGATTCATTATGTGCTAACAAATAAGGTTTCTAGAAAAGATCAACCTCTGGAGAAAACCAAAACATATTAAAAAACAAAAATCAATCAAACAAACAAACAAACAAAAAAAACAGAAATTAAAACATAATCCAATTCAAAAATAAGGGCTAGCTAATTAGCTATATTTTAGGATCAAGGATTAAATCGTACCTTTGATATTTGTGGGGACAATTATTTCAAGTGGCAGACCTGCTACTTGTATTCATGGCTCTCAGAAAGAAGAATGAAATAGCAGTGATGGAAAAAACTTTATGCAGAAAATCTAAAGGAGTCAAAATGCTTGCAATGGAGTATTTCTGCCTGCACCTACTAGAGAATTCCTCCATTTACTCCTCTTTAGATTGAATGTCAATGTCCTTTTCTTCCTCACAAGTCCCTTGACTCCTTGTATCCATCTGGCAGTAGTCAAAGATTCATGGAACAGTTTGGGTTGGAAGGGATCCTCCTGCCATGAGCAGGAAGACCTTCCACTGGATCAGGCTGCCAAGGTCCCCATCCAGCCTGGCCTTGAACACCTTCAGTAGTGGGGCATCCACAGCCTCACTGGGCAACCTGTTCACGTTGCCCCCATAGTAAATAATTTCTTCCTAATATCAAATCTAAACCTCTCCTCTTTTACTTTAAAGCCATTACCTGTCTCCTGTCACTACAGTCCCTAATAAAAGTGTTCCTCTCCATCTCTCCTGGTGAGTTACTGGAAGGCTATCATAAGGTCTACACTAGGCCTTCTCCTAGCTAAACAAGCCCAGCTCCCTCAGCCTCTCTTTATAGAGGTGCTCCAGCCCTCTGATCATAATTTGGCCCTGCTCTGGACCTGCTCTAACAGATCCATGTCTTTATGCTGGAGGCCCCAGTGCTGAATGCAGTACTCCAAGTAATCCAGGAAGTCATCACTACTGATTTCTGTCTGACATAGTTTGACCAGAGATACGCAGCAGATGAGCATCCTTATGCCAGGAAGTACTATTTATCAGCAGACAATGACAAGGAAAGGATTAGGAAAACACAATCTTGAACCTGCATTGTCTGGCCCGAACATGACACTAGCTTCAGGCTAACAGAAAGGCTTGCTTGAGATTACCTCCACTTTCTCTCCTCAGATAACTAACTCCTCCTTAGATCCTTATCTCTTAAAAGTTCTCATATAAAGTCTTTAGGGCTTTGAGATTAAACTTTCCTTGCTGTGATCATCCTTTTTTATCTCCTCTCTGGATTTACCTCCAACTATTCACTTTTGATTCCTGCAAATTTGCTGTGACTAATTTAACTCTTAGGGACAAGAACAGGTTACCATTAGGCAAAAGAAAGACTTAACAGCACTTAATCTGTTCTCTGATACCCATATGAAGGCTTTTAGCTTGTAGTTATTACATTTCAAGATTAATGCCTGTAATTCGAGTTTGTACATAGGGATAGCTTACACTAAGTTGCTGATGAACTGCAATGTCTTAGTATTATTCTGCAACTCAGCATTATTAAACCCGTAAACTCGTAGAGATGTAGGTCTATATAGCTATAGCATAGACAGATAACTTATGCAGCTTTCATAAAAATCAGCAGACTTTATGACTTTGCAAATTCAGTGTGACATTTGATCGTAAGAAATAATACTTTCGTAGAAAAAATCTGAATAGCTCCAAGGCAAAAGAGAGTATAATAATTCCAAGTTTCAGCACTGTAATTCCTTCTTCAGAGGACATACATACATATTCTATCCAATTACACTAATAAAACTGTGCATTTCCAATTAAGAGTGATTAGGACTTTTTTTCCATTTTGTGGAGATCGGCTGAAGTTTATTTCATATACCTGAATCTTTTTCATTTGTTTAATTACAGTAGCAGTAGTTAATAATAGAACATCTGTGTATTGAACAAAAGTACTATATTATTACTATACTTGCCCTATCAACAATATATTTTTTTTCTGAAAAATTAAACAGGGATTATGTGAAGAATTATAAAGAAACCTGGCAGAATTTTAATCAGAGTTTGGTGGATATCATGTATAAAGTTTGTGTTTCAGAAACTACCTTCTTGCCCCAGGATAACCATCATACATCAAAAGCAAAAAACAGAACAATTTCATTGCTCATGTTAGCAGCTTTTCTTGTTTATTTCTCACTCAGTATGCTTGCTTATCTATACACCTTTATCATTGCTTAGGCCCTTGATTTATGTAATGTTACTAAGAGCTTTGATAACATCTGAGCCAGACAAATCACTTTATAAGGAACCATAAATTCCTTTTGCTTCCATTAACAGTTTTAGCAACATAATTAGGAGCATTGTTTTCCTCCAAGTATTGCAGTATTGCTTCTTACTTTGTTTCTGCTTTTTTTTTTTTTTTTAATCTAAATAAAAATACGATCAGTAAGATACCAAATATTGAATTCAGTGAAGAAGAACTCTTCACTAAATCAAAATGCTACAATCACAGATTGGTATATTGTTCAAATTAATATTTTCTCTTAGATATTCATTGATGTTCAAAGTTAAACAAATTAATAAAGCTGACTTGTGCTAGTCTTTGTAATAAAGCTGAGCTCAACCTTAGACTAAAAATGATTCTTCAGCATTTATAAGAATAAATGGAAAGATGCACATGTAAATCATAGGGACCTCAAGGATCATCAAGTTCCAACCCCCCTGCCACAGGCAGGGCTGCCAACCTCCGCATTTAACACTAGCCCAGGCTGCCCAAGGCCCCATCCAACCTGGCCTTGAGCACCTCCAGAGACGGGGCATCCACAACCTCTATGGGCAGCCTGTTCCAGCACCTCACCACTCTCTCTGTAAAGAACTTCCCCCTGATATCCAACCTAAATTAAATCTTCCCTCCTTCAACTTAAAACCATTTCCCCTTTTCCTGCTATTATCTATCCTTTCAGAGAGTTGGTAAATAAAAAATCTTGCATAATTTGAATGTTGATCTGCACATACTTACTTTTGCTGTATGCAAAGCCTTTGTCTTACAAAACAATTCTTCTTGCTTCCACAGAACTGATGTGCAGAAAGGCACATCATATATATGTGCCTATCATACATACATATTAAAATAATTAACCACTGTATGAAAACAAGCAAACCCAAGTATCAGTCACTCTCCTGCTGATCTTGGTGCACATTTCTCAGTGTTTCTTTCTTAGATAGTGGCTTCCAATAGTAGATATATTTTTGAAACTTATTAAGTATGAAAAAATTATTTGTATGTTTTAGTAATAGATCAGAAACTGGTGCTGTTATTTCAAACTGTTCAATGCCAATGAACTCTGCACATCGTGAAGAGATTGTCACCAGTTTTCCTTCAGAGTCAGCAGTTGTGAAACTGATTTGGAAATCGGTGTTTTTTCAACACCAGATGAGAACTGCACAGATAATGCTCTATCTATCTGGTAATCAGCTAATCTTGCATTTTCTTATGCAAAGTTTCCACTAAACAAGCACTCTAACAATGGAAGTCTGCTTTGATTTTACCTGCCACTTCCACGTTTCTCTAGGAGCTGTAGAACTCTTATGAAACATCAGCAGTTATGTAGATAAGCATCTTCACTCACAGGGGGAAGGAAATGTGAGTTATCCAAACTGAGCTGAAGAATCATAGAGCTCATTATGTTTTGCTGACTGCATTTGTGAAATGTGCTTTCAATAAGATATGAAATTAAACAACAAAGAGAGGCTCCTCAGCCTTGACTAGAGTGAAAGCAGTGCGTATGCTTTCTCTTTGTCTGAGTCTTCTTGGTTAGTTGTCTGAATCCCACACAGACTTTCACAAGGAAACTTGAAATTGCTATTTTGGGATTTTACAGTAAAATGCAAATCATTTATTTCAAGTATTCGAATACTTAATTTGACTCAGTTCTGGTTATCTTTTTCAACATAATTTTTATAACAACAGAAGTAATTTCAGAAGCAAAATGTTTAACTTAAAAAGTATCTACACAAAATATTTGATTGTTTCCATCATTTCTTTATATAACATTACTCACTGAGTTTAGCTCAAGGAGTATGTTTGATTTGTACAAAGGCTGTTTAAGAAGGTTAAAAAATTCCCCGGCTCAGTGACAGACAAGCAGCAGCACAGAAAACAAAGAAACTTGGTTGTCAGAAAAGTAGAACTTAAAAGACAGAAAAGTGGAGAACAATCTGTTTGGTACTCTTATCTTGGCTGTAGCATTTTATATCTATCATAGTAATGCAGTTTAATTTGCAAGAACATGACATGCTTTTGGGCAGTGCTTGCTGCCATTTTCTTGTGTAATTCTTCCCTATTGAGATGTCAGTAGGAAAACTGTTCAGCAGATCACGAGAAGAGAGACCAAGATAACCTGTATCAGTGACTGCAACATATTTGAATACAGGGAAATAATAAAAAGAGACATGAATGTAAGTGATGTCATGTAAATATTTTTCTTTAGACTTTAAGCACAATGCAGATAGGTTAATGTCTAGTGATGAGTAGAACTGAGCAAAGTGAAAGAAGTATCACCATAAATAATTCAACTCAGATACAGATATATTTTTTTTCCAACAGACCTACAGTTATGAGTTGGTGTCTGACTTAAGACAAGTCTATCAAGGTCTAGATCGTTATTTAGATCTGTTATTTAGACCTCATCTGCTCCTGAAAGGAGGAAAAATTGCACAGTATTTCTGAGGCAAATCTTGAAGTCCTTACAGGCAGATCCAAAATCCACTGACATCAAAAAGTATCTTTCCTCTCAAAGGCCAAGATTTAAATGGTATGTTTCTCCTTGTACCACTCTTCAGTAACCTCACCTGGGACCTGAAGGTCTATGAGCAGAAAAACAACTTCCTTAATAAAACACAGCATGACAGGATCACCATGGAACAAGTATCCCTGAGACATCTGATGGGTCTAAGCAGAAAATGAATCTGCCATCACAGGCCCATCTCCACGTCTTTCAATCTCACTTCAACAGTGTATAAAGGCACTTTACTGCTTATTGTACTGCTTGTTGCATTGGCAATTAAAACAAGACAAAAGTACAAGATATGTCCGAATCTTAATTATCATGTTCAGGCACAATAAAGAAGAGAGTGTAACTGCTAGTTCAACTACTCATAATGCCTTCTGTCTATATCCTTTATGTATTCCATTTGCAGCACTGTCATGAAAATGCTTTCTGTATGTATCTGGTGTGCATTTTAATGACAGAAGTAAGAGATCTAGAAAACTAAGACCAAGTTTAATTGGAGGCCGTATTTGCTACTCTACTGATAGAAGGAGAAAGCTCGGCAAATAAGATACTGAAAATCAAAGTATTCCTGAGTTTACATCAATCCATTTAATACTATACGTTATGGTTTTCTCTATGTTCGCCAAATTTAAGTCTGGGCTTCTTTCTAACTTATTAAAACAGAACTTTTCTGCAAACACTGAGGAGATATGTCATTGTTAGGCCTTGACAAAACCCAACATTTTCAGTCCAAACATTGTTCTCATTTAAATAATATAAAAATAAAAATGACTGAGGTCAGCTCAGACAAGTTTTTTCCTCTAGAATTCCAGTCAGCAATCCACACATATTTTTATGAACATGTATTATACCATCATGCTCAACTATTCATAGATTTTCAGAGTAAATAACATTTAGTTTTCTCTAACTCAATCCAAGAATCTCTCCCTCAACAACAATATACATATACATATATATTCTACTTTAACAAATTCAGAAAAAAAAAAAAAAAGAGAGCAGCAGAATCAAGTTGTGATAGCCAGACTATCAGTAGAGAACAAAATGGAGATAAAGAATATTTTGTATTTGGTGTGACAAATTATGGAGACAGATGTGCAGATATGATCCTGAATGCCTGGTGCCACTCGTATCAGTGTTGCCATGGACTTGCACTAAAATTACATATGTAGAAGTTATTCACACAAACCTTGCATCATTTCTTAAATAAAGGTGATGTGACCAGCCTATCTGGTTTCAGTTTGATCAGGGAGCACAAAAGGCTGCACACTCCCCTTAGCAACACGCATGAAGGCTTATTCCCAGCAGCGGTTAAAATAATTGACCAGGCAAAATTACCAACAATTATTTAAGAATTTAAGGTAGCAGCACTGCTGAAAACGTTTCCTGGCTTAAAAAAAGGAAAAGGCATAAAACAGTATGAGTTAATATGGCTACAAATCTTTGCTGCCTTGCGGTTGGTTATGTTCACTTTGTTTGAAGATTCGAAGATTTTAAATGGGTGCAGCTCTCCTCTAGTTTAAAAAGAAATCCTTGACACGTTTTATCTAAGTATATATAACGAGAGCCAGCTAACACAGCATAGACAGCAAGGAGAGCATTATTAAAAATTCTTACCCCTCTCTGACTGGTTACACAAACATATCATTACCAGCATGACTGACTCTTGTGATATTTTGTCTTTTCCCGATATTCTCAGAAGCTGCCACCTGTCTGAATCAGAATTCAATATCAATATAAAAAAGTAAAGAAGAAAATCTTTCTGATTAAAAATGATGTTCAGGGAAGCAAAAATTAAAAAGGTGTAACTTTGAAAGCAAGAATGGAGAAAAAGAAGAATAGGAAAGAATTCAGTGGTAGCTTTATAAATCTTAAGTCTTTTATATATCTCAAGAGCCTTCACTAGGAACAAGCATCCAGTGGATCTCCTCCCTTTGTCACCTTCAGTGAAAACAAACAGAATCTTCCTATTGACTGATAGGCCTTGAATTTGGTATCCAAAGAGGATCTAAGCTGTTAAGAAGACTGTATTTTCTTTTTCCGGTGCTAGACTTCCTTCTGCTATTGTTACCAATATGTCACTTTTTACCACCAGCTTCATGAGTGAGTAGTTTTTTGTATTCGGTATCACACATGGTGCCTGACCTCCCATTCCTCTATGCTACCTCAGACTTTCCTTTTCCTATGCAGACGGTGGCTCAGCAACAGTGAAGTCATTAGCTTTTGCAAGGTAATCCAATCCCTTAACATAGCTATTGAGGGCCATTAAAATAATCAGTCTTAAAGCATACTTACAACTGTGGCAGAACGTCTGGACTCTTTTTTAAACTAAGAAATTGGTCCTGAACAGACTGACCACACCTCCACAAAGTGAGTCACTTTGGTCCCTGAGGCTCTCCTGGACTGACTGTGCTAAAGGTGTGGAACCAACACAATGAATCAGTGCTGTAGGCAAATATACAAGAAGAACTTGTCATAGTGATCAGAAGTTCCAGGTGTAAAGGGGAAAGGGGTACAGCAATCTGTAAGGCAGAGAGACTTCAGAGAGGGTAGGGCTGCTGCAGAGCTTGTCTGCTAGAGGAAGGAATGGAGCTTGTGGAAGTCACTTTGGCAGCTGGCTTAGGATCTCCCTATAACTTTTTAAATATGATTTCTACTGACCAAAATGTTTTCAGCCCAGACCTTGCAGATACCTTTTTTTTCAACAACACCAACACATCTAACTGCTATCTGGATCTTATCTATCACCCTGATGTCCCTGGCCATGAAACAAGCTGTTGTCTAAGTTTTGCAGTCTCTTCCCAGACAGTATTTTTGAATATCCTTTTTCCTACCTGTTCATGTAAACAAAGATATTCATAGCTCAATTAGTTCAAGTTCTGTCCCTGAGCTTCAATGAATGTAGTTTTGCCGTACACGGAATGATGCTGATAGAGTAACTTGTCTTCCAGACTGGTGTTTTGTTTATGTAACTCCTCTAGTTCAAGTCACCAAAAAAAAAAATTACTTGCTTGTGCCTCTGAGTCCCTTCATAGCCCTTGCCCACAACCCTCACTCTTTCATCATTAACACAGCAACTCTCCCATTCAGTAGGCTGTCATTCCCTGGTTACATCTGTGCAAAATTTCAATATTTCTTCATGTTCTGCCTACACGCTCAGGATGGTAGTGCTGCAACCACCCTCCATGACTATCGTACCAAGAGAAATTCTCACTGCCCATAATGCAAAAGGCCAAACTTTAAAATTCTTCAGGAATCTTAATACACCAAAATTTGACACTTATAATCAAAAGCTGCCAATACAAAATTATAGCAAACCATATGCTTCTCTGATTTGAGTCAGTTCCAGTGATGTTTCTACCAGTTCCTGTAACAGAAATTCCTGGCAAATGTTTTTCTCCACAACACACTCAGTCTGAAATGATCTAGATTATTGGGAAAGGAGTCTTGGAAAGCAACCAAATTACACAGTCATTCTGACGGGTATGGGAGACCAGCTACTGGAAAGATTTTGCGAAAGCTAAATTCAACTGTTCTAACAAGACATGCAGAAGCACAATATGATACTCTGGCACAGAGCAGACCACATCCACAAGGTGCCAAAGGATTTCTTGAATGTTGAGCAGGATGTTCCCTTCTAGACTGTCACTTTGTTTTGCTCATTTATTTAAAAATTCCCTTGAATTCCTGGTAACAGTAACACACTGAGCATTGCTCACTGATGAAGGAACTAATGAACATATTACTGATTTATTTATAATCACTGAGAGACTGCGAAAGACCTGAGAGCAGAACTTAGAACTTTCAGTTCAAATTTGGCATATGCATGACTGGAAATGCTGGTTTTCCACAACCTCAGTTAACTGCAAGTTTTCACCTTTCAGCTTCACTCCTTTCTGTGACCTTGCCTAGCATACTGCAGGGCAATTATGCAGCTTAAACACCAAAACAAGCAAAAAGATCAGATGAGCAGTCTGAAGTGCTACTGAGAAGAAGCACCCTTAATGGGAATAAATACATGCCATACTCCATAATTTCCATTAGCTCTGGGTCAGAACAGAATCTAGGATAATAAATGTCATATTTAATTCATCAGTAACCAGCATTTACTTCACAGAACTTGAACATTAACATTCAATTTGCTTTTTATATTTTTTAGTGAAGTTACTGTGTTCTCAAGTATGATAAGCGATGCCATTAAAATAATAAAAGCATTTAAATGTCTATGCAAAAGAGAGAAGACAATTAACTACACATTTTCTCTGAGATTCTTCTGCCTGTGCAGGTGTTAAACATTGGGTCATACTTTGTAACACGGGCAACCTTTTTCCTTTGATGTTATAAATAGGCCTGAATCCTCTCTATTTTCTTGCTGCTGCTGCTTCCCTTCACACACAGTGGAGCACCCCCCTTGGCAGACCCAGTGCTGGATTCCCTACTGGTCATGTATCTGCTCCCTTTCATTTCTCTTTCTCTTTTTCCTCTCTTTCTCTGAAAGGTGTTAAGTAACACAAGGCTTATTTGAATTTCCCATAAAACCATACATCTTAGGTAGATATGGAGGGCTGATGCCTACAGGATAACTGTTTTGTAGAAATTTCTAATTAAAGTTATCTTTTTTTTCTTATATGTGAACACTGAGCATGGTTCTGTCTTAGTCTAACTGGGCAGATTCACAAATCTGCTCACCTCACCTTCCTGCCACAGATGAGATGTAACACTAACCCAGAAACTTAGAGAAAATCGTAGGCCACTTTCATAAGGTAGTGCACCAGAAGCTCCACATATAATGAATATCCTGAAAATCAAGCATACTGAGTCAGACATAGAAGGAAAACCTGTTGTCTGGACTTTCATTACTTCTGCAAGCATATTTACGACCCTTCATTATATGGACTTCAGCACTTGTATGCTCTGAAACAAAAGTTAGGGCAGTTTAATGTATTATTACCACAAAGTACTTATTTCAGTCCTACAGTGCAGGAAAAGAAGTTAGTGCATCCCTACATTTCACAATTAGTGCACAATTAGTGCATTTACCTCATTGTTTAATTTCAGACAATATTTCATCACTTAAAAAAAAAAAAAAAAAAAAAAAAAAGAAGAAGAAGAAGAAGAAAAGAAAGAAAGAAAGAAAAAAAAAAAGAGTGAAATAGTTGAGGAAAAAGGACACTTTCTTTGCTATCACTTTGGTTATCCAGACAGTGGTCTTCCTAGGGGAAATGCAAAAAGGGATTCTACCCACTTATGAATATGAACTCTATTGCATAAACCATTCTTACTGGGAACCAGATTTGATCATTTAAATTCTTTTATTCTTGCTAGAAACAAATTGGCCTGAGTTAAAGTACAGTGAGGCTGTAAGTTCTTGGCAGGGTGGGTAACTTGCTTTGCATAGCAATTATATATCATTTTATTTTCCCTGTAAACCTAGAAGTGTCATTTGGAGTTAATACAGGTGTGTAGTGAAGGTTTTTTTGCCAGAGATGGAGATGATAGGCAGAATTACTAGAATTCCTAGGCAAAATGCCTGAGCAGTGATCTCCATGAAAACAGAGATAGACAGATCTCAAAACCATAGATCTCAACATGGAAACTAAAAGCTGGGGTTTGCTCAATTCCAACTTAACATGAATGCATAAAGCTTGATCTTCTTTGTGCCTTTTCCTCCACTCCTGACCTTTACAAGACAGAAGTAAACTCAGAGGTAGGACAAGGAATCTAGATCTGGAATTCTCTGTGGTATGTCCAGTCATTTCTAGTGACTTTGGATTTAGCAAGGATCAATGGATCAAGACTGCATGATGAGGAAAGCAAAAGACAGCACCGAAATACTTAGGTATGGAGGCTTTAAGTGGGAACCCAACACAGTTGTACAACTCTCAAAGCTCGAGGCAACAACGACAACACAGCAACATACAGATACTTTTAAATGGTTCCATGGTACACTATCTATTTTTCTACCTTTAACACCCTTCTCGTAAAACTTGCCTACATTCACGGATCGCTGTCAAACTAAATATATCCAAGCAAACTGTTCTAAAGCTTAGGATGAAAAGACCTCCCTTTAAGCAAGCGGAAAATATTACTAACTTCATGAAATGAGTAGGTGCTGCTTAGACTGAGAATTAGCTCTTTGTAACTTGGTTGCTAACAAAATAACAATGGGAAAAAAGCAACTGCCTTTCACATTGGTCTCTAACGGGAATAGAAGCAGACTGTAACAAAGGATAATTGTTACAGTTTGAATGCTGGAGTGGAAAGTAAAAAGATTATTGGAAGAAACAGGATTTTTTCTTCATTTTTGTACAATCTGGGGAACAGTCCTGCCATTTTAGACAGACATTCTCCTTGTCAGTAAAAGCAGAAAAGCGTAACTAGCAATGCAAAGAGAGAATCTTGTTTAGAAATACCAAAAGTAGATTAGAAAATGCTGAATTGAACAGACATGCCCACATGTTATACTAAGGTCTTAAAATTGCTGTGGATGGTATATGGAAGCAGTAGTACGAATAACATGAGAAAAGTTTCACCAAAAAATAAGAGAAGATTGGAAGTAATAAATTAGGAGTTCATTGACTAACACTAGGAAACCTTTGTTTTTCTGGTTTGGGGAAGATGGCAGCACAGCTAAGAAGAAGATCTTGACAGTGTCTTCTGGGGAAGAGTAAAAACCAATTAGAAGAGAAAAGAAGGAATATTAGACAATTATGTTAGGCACCAAGTTTTACATTTTCTTAGATTTAAAATATGTTTTAATTCATCTTTTGCTATTCATGCTTATTTCTGATAGTTGAGTGAATAATTTTGAAAGACAAAAAAACTTATGGCCATCCTGACTCATTTGAACAGAATAATAGAGTCTGGAGCATCACTTAAAATTGTGTTGTTTACCTCTTCTTTTTAAAGGTACTTGGTTATTTCATTTAATCTCTCCAATGCACATAAAGTAATTAATTGGCTCTTCTGAATGTAGTTCTCAATCTTGATTAATTAAAGTTCAAGGATTTATTTGGCAGTCTTTTCTTCACAAGCTTAACGAAAGTCTTTCTTATTTAAAGCACTTTCCCCCTGTCCCTTTCCAAAATAACATAGTATTTTATTACGGAAAGACAATAGAAAAGTATTCTATGGTTTATTACACATAAAAAAAAGCGTTCTTTCCTGTTTTTATAGCAGACTGTATTGTTCTTGTCAGCAGCTAGAGATTCACTGTGTGTACCTCTCTTTAATGCAGAGGAATCTGTCATCTCAGTGGACAGTTCATTTAGGGCTGTCAGTTATTAAATTCACAGAGCTAACACAGCTTAATGGTCGCATAGATCACAGCATTTCTTTTAGGTATGTACTGAGTATTTCTAACAGCAGTTAAGGCAGATGAAGAACAAATATGGACTAGTGCATAAACCTGTACTTTAGAGAGGCTATTGTAACCACTTTCTTTCTGGTCGAACTCAGAATATTCTAACAGCAACAGTCTGGGTTTGTTTCCATCTCTACTATCAGCGTTCAGCTTAAAATGGACGCTCCATCCCAAAATACCAGCACACAGGTCTTGCTAGATTAATTTAAATGAGGTTATATCTTATCTGAACTGTTTTCATCTGAAGGCCAATGTCACTTCATCATGTGAAATCAGAAGATATTACAAGTTTATTTATTTATTTATTTATTTATTGGCTGAGCTGGAGTATCTAGGAGACCGTGACCCAAGCTAAAGCCATGTATCAACCAACAAGCCCAGGTTCTCTTAACCTCAAAACTTCATCCATATGTCTCTTAGCCCAGAGGCTTAAGTAGAGTTGGTGTTGAGAAATGTAGGCTACCTCAAAATTTCTGGTAACATCTGTAATAACCTGGGGCTCAGCATTTCCTCCTTCAGCATATCGAGTTGATAAAATTGCTGAGAGAATATGTATCTGGGCTGTGCTTGCTATGGTTCCGCCTGTAAACTCCTTTCAACACAGAAGCAAATGACATGATAGAAGAACAGCACCTTCCCAGTCACAATGGAATAGTTTCTCTTATATGTGTGTGATATAACCGAAGTTTGTTCTCAAGCTATTGAGCACTGGGCTCAGTTAAGAGCCATTCTCTTATACGTAGAACAGAGACTCTAACATGGTAAAAATTTCATTAGCATGTAATACTGACAGTATCTTTATCCCTTACAGTTAAAGTTTACTTCATTGTATTGCTTCTAATATTTCATTGATTTTTCTTTTCACACTGACTCTGGTATTTTATTCCTTTGTAAAGGAGATTGATGTAATTAAATCTTTATAAAGTAGCTTATCAAAATTTTTGGCCTCATTGGAATGGATATTATAATGAAAAGATAGAATTGATGTCTTACCTTTATCTTACATTTTGTAGAGATATAATCTATTCAGGTCTTGACAACCCCTGGAAATATTCAATACATCTCAGCAGTAGATTTCTGTTGGGGAAAAAACAGCACATTTTGAAAATTTTCCACACCATTATTATGAAGTAATTGCTTCATTCAAAATGTTTGTATTTTCCCACCTCATCGTTTTGTTCTGTCATCTCACCCTTTAAGATCTTGACACTGGCAATTGCAAAATACAGACAAAAATCCCATTGTATATTAAAACTACTACAGTTCCCTTAGAGGCTGAGTTCCAGCGCTGGCTATCCTTGTCATCAGGAAATCAACCCTGTCTGGTCCCCCAAGGATGGTGGTGAGGCATCAAGCAACTTGCATGTAACAAAAGAATGATGTCATGCTGATGATATCAGTGTTTGGCATTAACCACCTGGAGCCACTTTTGGATTCTGTGGCCTTGTCCAGGCAAACTCACCACAGGAACTACGTAAGGCCTAAAAACCAAACCCAGCCATAAGCTGGTTGTGAGGAAGGATGCCATAGTGCCTCCACTGTTAGGCGGGGAACAGGAAGAAGTCTGGATGCCTGTATCTATCCCCTATATGCTTTCAGCAAACAAATCCCAGCTTCCCAACAGGATCACTGCTATTCACTTCAAACTTCGGCTTCTCCAGCGTAGAAAGAACAAAGTCTCTGTGTTCTTTTCCTTCCAGCAGGTTTTTCTCATCACTCTTTCTGATGTGGTATCCAGGTATCTGCTCTGCTGTTTCCATTTATGAATTTGGGAGATGCTCTACAGGGGATAGAATCACTGGTGAAGGGGACACCTCCTTTCTCACTTCTGTCTGCACAGGTTATTTACAACACCTTTTTCCTTGGTAAGGAGCAAGATTTATTTGTCATAAAACCCCCAGTTCCTGTAAAGAGATCTCAGACTATTTCTTTTATTATTTTGAGATTCCCACTGTCACAAAGCAGCAGGGTCTTGCTCCAGAAATACATTCTCGGACATTACTTTTTTCCTCTAAGATAGCAGCACTTTATGTCTCTAACTCAGCTGGCTATGTTTTTTTACAACCTCTCTTAGAGGGGTTGCTGGACCTCTCAGGTACATCAGTCCCAGACCTAGTATATTGGGAAGAAGGCCTTTGCTCAAATGGAGCTATGTTACTCAATGGTTATATAATACTCAAGCTTTAGAAGCTATTACGAAAAGATCTGTAATTGCAGCAGGGGATATAATATAGTGGTAATGCGTGAGAATGAAACCTCCAGAGATAAAAGGCATGAACTTGTAAAGTGATCAAACGTATTGTGTCGCACACCAATTTTAGAATAATTTTTCTTATCAGGCATCTACTTGAAATACTTTCAACTCATTTGGCAGCCCAATTCTTCTATGCCTCATTGCAAATCTCTTGAATGCCAGTAGGATTACTCAGCATTGCTGTGTCTTAATTTATTGAGCTTCTTTGCTATGGGATATTTAACAAAATATTAAAACATTAGGCATAATTAGAACATGACTAAATTAATTCCTGTAATGCTGATTATACTGAGTTACTGAAAAGTAATACAACCCTGTGCTGCAGGCCGTATATCACTCATAAATCAGCTGACATAGGAGATACGTAGCACAGAATGTGATAAGCAGGGACCAAAACTTGCAAAATTGTAATTAACAGCATGCCTATTGGTTTTAATGCTAGAAATTTGCAATGTTTAGTAACAGATTACTAAGTAGTTAAGTACTGTTACACTTGCACTGAGTTTTATTATTAAATTCTCAACTCTTCCTTTGTTTACCTAACCAGCCATTTGATCCTTGAAAGCAAGCAGCTTTGTCAAGCATGATTCAGCCTTGTGCACCTCTGCTGGTTGTTCATCATCATCTTGTCCTCAGCGTAGATGGATTCCAAAAACACATGAAGCAGCAAGATCCGAGATTGCTTTGATGAGTAAGATAAGTTTGGTCAACATATAGTTCCCCAGATCCTCCATTGCAAAGTTCTTAAAAGTTGGCACAGAAGTCTCAGCCCACTTGCTGGGGCCTCTGGAACCACTGCATTTTTTTTATAGGTGACAGGCAGCATTATTGTATTAGGCAGCTCTCAGCATTTGTGGGTGATTCTTATGCAGTCCCATGCTTATGGAGACATAAGTAGAGATCTAAGGTCTTTCTAAATTAATGCTCACCTGTTTCCCTTCATCACAAAGGATGTCAATACATACAGAAATACAGAAGCAGACTTTGCCTTTGAAGACTGAAGGAAAAAAGGTAGCAACTATTTCGCTCCTTTCCATTTCCATCAGTAGGATGACTCCCTCAACCGCCAGATCTTTATCTATGCCTCCTTTTGCGATTAGCATACCTGTAGATTACCTTCACATTGTTCATTCCCCTTGCCAGTGTTAGCCCCGTATTTAGTCTTCTTAATTTTGCTAAGTACTTGAGCAGAGTTTATTCTTTGTTACCTGCCCTTGCTTTCACCTCTTTGGTGCTCTATTGCTGGTCTTAGTTTGCTGAGAAGTTTCCTTCTTAGTCAAGCAGGCCTGCTGCCAAAATCAATCCCCTTCCTCCTTGAGGGAATTGCTCCTTCCTGAGCTCTCACTACATTTTAAAAATCAGGCAGCAATCTCAGGCTCCCTTTTGCGCAAGGCTGTTTCACAGATAATTTCACCTCCTAGCAATTTCTTCAATTGCTGATTCTCATGGGCCTGAGAGGCAGCACTCACATCCTCCTTCCTTTGAAGGAAGCTGCAGGAAATTTTTCCACAGATTATGCTGTTCTAATGCCCAAAACAAAGCATTTTGATAAAAACATTGACACAGGCCCTCCTTAAATAGCCAATGTTTATTTTCATTTAGATGGAATTGAATTTCTTGAGGAGAATTATGCTCACCCTTTTATCTGTCTTAGGCAATGAGTGAATATAAATGTTAATTTCAGTGATCTCAGTGATCAGCTCTTCCCTTTAAGAGAAAATGTTAGCTGACTATGAGAAAATATTTACCTGGGCTTTAAGGATTGCCTCATGTGGCAAGAAGGGATGAATTTCTTTGCAATGGGCTGAGGGTTTTTCAGATCCAGCCATGCAAAGAGACACTAACACTTTCAAAGGAGTTATGAACATCAGTGTTGTAACAGTGGTATGTTGTAGCCAGACTCTAGTGAGCTAAGCTTGTTGAAGCCTGTTGAGACATAAGAATCTGAATAATCCTCAAGGAGAGTCCAGGGCACTGAGGAATGAGGCGGGATGGGTTTTTAAATTCACGTCTTCTGAGACCTCTACTCAGGACACAGAAAGTACTAGAGAGTTGCACAGGATGATGCAAGCTCTTGGATCTAATTAAAATGGCAAATTTCTTTTTACTTCACTGGCCTTCATAAATGTTGCAAATGAGTTAGAATTCTACACATACATTTACTCTGCCTTTTTCTGGTTTATTCTATGGGCGATTTCAGGTGGCTGCCAAATGCTAAGGAGGTCTGCTTCTTCAGAGGGATGACTGAACACTGGCATATTGGTTCTCTCAGTCAGCACATCAGTACTCCAGCCCACAGGATAGTAAAGGAAATGGTATGCACTTCTGCTTGGTGATACAAACTGTTCTGTGACCTAGTAGAGCAAATATCTGTGGGCAAAAGAAATCTTACATAGACTGGCATTAACAAGGTTCCATGGTGTGCAACAAAGCATCGGAGATCTCACTCAGTCCTCTTGGGTAGCATATAATAGCCTATTTAAAATGATCTTAGTGTCTGGTCTTCATTTCTCTTTCTGTAACTTACCCCTTCTTCATGAAAAGAAAAGCCCAGGTGCCATTGCTGTATGTTATTCTGCTCTAAAAAAATACTGCAAACTCATCAAAACTGCCACGCAGACTCCTTGCACTGACATCAAGGAAGACACTGACTGGATTCCTCATCTATAAAAAGATAAATTATTTTTAAAAAACAATCACATTTCATCAAATAATTCTCTAGAAACACAGCTTTTACAATATGTGATACGCTATAAAGGCTGATACACTAGCAAGCCATGCTCACAGAGATTCCGTTGATGCTGATATTCAAAAGGGGAAACTACTCACGTTTTGGTAATCCTTAAGCAACACTGAACTCCTTCCACACAGCCCAGCACCAGAGTTCAGACATGCCAGCAGGCTCTTTGGCTTTTCTACTTCACAGAAAGCAAACCAGTACCTTCCAGTTTCTACGTTCTGGGGCAATGACACTTGTGTTACATCAGTTTGCACAGACTTCGGCCATCCCTAGCATTACTTTTGAAGAAGAAAGTTAGCAAATTTGAAATGTATTCAGTGTTCAAGCTCTCAGGTCAGTGGTCTGTGCTGCTGCAGAATAGGATGTTAACATTTGCATCATTTTATACTTGCCTTATGTTTCCACATTTTTTCCTCATAATATCTTTATTTTTACTTGGGGGGGAAAAAAAAAGGTTCCAGTGAAAGCTTATTCAGGATCAGAGAAGAGTAACTCTCATTGTTCAAAGCCAAAACCCACTAACAAGTTCAGGGACAAAATCCACCTAACTGGTTTGGTGTCACCTCATTCACAGGTACCAAATCAGTTTTCAAAGCACAGTTGGAAGAAAACAGAGGAAGTACTGAGATTTGACGGAATAGGGTTGCCGAGACAGGAGTTGCCGTGTGGAACATCACCATCAATAGCTGAAAGGGCAAACTATGGTGAAAAAGGGACACGGGCAGCCATGGACAAGTAGCAGACTGGAGAAGAAGGTGAGATGAGTGCTGAAACACAAGGCAGAGTGGAGAATCCTAACTGCAGGCCGCTATCAGAGTTGGCCTGCAACAGGCTTGGTTGTGTGCCTAGGATCAATAAAATCATCAGTAGCTGTTCTGCTTCAAAGAAAACCAAGGGTTAACACCAACTGCTCTGCTGATCCAGCTAATCTGTTATCTCGCACCATAATGAATACACTCTTACAATGAAAATTAGCTAAATTACATTCTTATATAAAGTTCTTATAATACGAAGCCAAATCCTGCAATTCAGTTGTACTATTCTCATCTATAATCAATAATTTTGATAAATAGCACAACACATTGCCTTTGATGTCTTGGATAAAGGAATATCACAGGAATCAGCAAGTGAAATATACAGTTGCATCCAGTAGCAAGCCAAAACAATTCCTTATTTCTGAAAAAGTCATCAATGGCATAAAGCTGCTCACCACTTTGACTGGGGTGGGAACACAGAATAAAAGGCTGAGGACAAGGAGTCAGAACTGTCTTTATAACCCTTAAGAATAGTCAAATATTGCTGAAATAGCAGTGATGACAAGGAGTGTTGAGAAAAGGACCAATGAAAGAAGGAAGAGGGATATCACAGCAAAGGACTATTTTCTGAAGAAAATGACCGGAATGTTTAAGGTGGACTTAAAACTCATCTCTTTATGACAAATTACATTGACACATCTAATGAGATCATTCAGATTGAAAATGTTATGTCAACAGAGCTGCGCATTAATCATTAAAAAATAGTTTGCTGGTTCTGCTTTCAAGAGAACAGCCTGCTAGGCAAAAAGCACGGCTTTTTTTCCAAGCTCTTTCAGGTAGTCCAGCAAAAATAATCTTGGAACAAAGCAAAACCAACAAACTCACACATTACCTCTCCCTACAAATTTTACAAGTTCTGAAAACAAATCTTGTACATATCATTCCAAATGTGCTGAAACAAATCTTCCACAGCTTTGAGAAAGAACGTGAGCAGGCTCAGTAAAATGAAGGGACTGGAGCACCAGTACCCTCTCACATTGTATCTATAAGAAGTAGGAAGGACAACCATTAGAAGGTAGTAGGTCTGGAGTATACAAACAGAAATACATTTTTGAAATTAAATTTTTAATTAAATTGTAGGTCCCATTATAACAGTATGTTATGGAAGGTAGCTGGGTTCTAAAAGATATTAGATGAACTCACAGGGAACAAACAGGTCTTTCACAGACTACTAAACACAACTGCTAAGAATACAGCTGGGTCAGGAAGTATCTGAACAGCTAACTGCAGAAAGCTGGCATGATGTGCTTAAGAGGGGATCACTCTTATATAGGACTTGTTCCTTGTTTCAGCTGGAGTCAGGGCAATACGCTTTACACATCTTTGCTCTCATTCAGGAAGAAAATTCTTTTTCCCCTGTTCCTTCTTGCAGGGCACAGTGTTTTGGCTTAGGTATCTTTGTACTTTCTGCTGGCTCAAGAAACAACTCACTAAGATCTCCTAAATCAAGCAGTTACAGTTAACACACCTACAAGCTCAGAGATTTATTACATATTTACTACATTGAAGTCTGAGGGATTTGGGCACTGCCTCAGATCTGTTCAAGAAACAGGGAATAATGAGCTCTTGAGAACTACATCACCAGAAGCTAACCATTCTATGTTGAAAAAGCTCATCTTAAATCTTAAAAGATGCTTACAAAAAGTCTTAGGTGTACATCCTCCTCACAGACTCTGTACTCTCAGCCCTAGCTAGCCACAACAGTCTGGAAACTTCCACACTATTTCACCTTTCACAAAACCATAGAACAACTTGGGTTGGAAGGGACCTTAAAGCCCCTCCATCCAGGTCCAAGCCACTGCCCTAGGCTGGATTGCCACCTACTAAATCAACATTTAATGTGAATTAAGGTTAAAGAATTGTCAACTTTCACAGCTTCTCTGTGTAGTTCTAACCTTCCATCACCTTTGCACTCCTTTGATAACCTTAATGAACTTTATTACAAATTTGAGAACAAAAAGGATGCTGATCTCATGCTGTATGTGGGTGCCTGAAGTGCCACTTGCTTCAGGCAGCACTGAGTACTCCACACATCTGTGTGTTTGTGGTGTTTGCAGGGTACATGACAAAAAAAGTTCAAAAGTGTGATGGCATAAAAAATAAAATAGCATATATAGAAAAATCAAAATGTACAATCATTTCAGTCCTCTGCCAAATGCAAAGCATCTATCTTTCAAGTATTCTCACCAAAATTACGCGTGTTTGTGTTAGCTACACTGTTATGCTATGTCTAGCTGGAGCAAGTGTGACAGAGCAAAAGTATTCAGTGGGCACGTCGGTGGTTCAGGCCAGACCATGATCACTTCTAAGATTCCTGGATGACTGAGGCTCCTCACCTGAGCTCGTTGTCTAATCAACACAATCCACTTACTCCAAGTGGCATCAATAGCATGATGAGTGGAGGAAACCTCTTCTTTAAACATGCAGTTCAGCACTGGCAGTCGAGGTGCTAGAAGGAGCTGTATTTCAGAACCACCTACTTCAGAAGCAGCCCGAACCCTCTCATTTGCAGCTAAGATCTCCTCTTCAGTTGGAGTGTAGCACTCTTCGGACCTCCTGTATGCTTGACTCCAGAATCCCAGGGGTCAGCCTTGGGTCTCTCCTGAGGGCCTTTCCCAGAGACTCCAAGTGGGACCTCTCTCCAGCAGCAGTGTAGAGGATGTTCTTTACATCCTGTCCCGTCCGTATTGGCCCTAGGGCCACGGCATGGGCTATCTCAGGGCCCCACATGAAGTCATTCTTCCACATCACCTGATAAAGGGGGGTTACAGTGAGGCATTAGAAATGCCAGTGGTGGCATACCACTTGGCTGCTTTTGACTCCAATTCATATTGGAGTTCTAGCATGTCTGGTACAGCAGCACTCAGTGGGGGTGTGACTTCATTCAGGCCATGGTAGTCTACGTCAGCCTCCATTCTCCACTGGCTTTACACACCGGCCATATGAGGCTGTTATAAGGTGAGTGAGTTCTGCTGATCACTCCCTGACTTTCTAGTTGATGAATCAACTTATGAATGGGGAGCAAGGAATCCCTGTTGGTGCAGTACTGCTGTCTGTGAACTGTTTTTGTAGCAATCAGTACTTGTTCTCTTCCACTCATAGTAACCCCACAACAGACGGATCTTCTGACAGGCCAGGCAAAACAGAGAGCTGCTTAACACCCTCTATGTCTACAGCAGCTATTCCAAAGGCCCACCAATACCCCTTGGGATCGTTAAAATACCCCCCCTTCTGAGGTAATCAATACCAAGTATGCATAGAGCCCCTCTGCCAGTCACAATAGGGTGCTTTTGCCAGTTTTTACCAGCAAGGCTTATTTTGGCCTCCAACACAGTCAACTCCTGGGAACCCCCAGTCATCCCAGAAATATAATAAATTAATTCTGTTCCTTTGTGACTCGAGGGTATTAGAGCGCGCACTGCATGCCAGGGTCTACCACCCAGTGCCTCATATTTCTGTGGTTCTGATGTGCCAGGCCATCGAGTCCACACAGTCCAATATACTCTCTTCAACCTTCCCCTGCTCCCACATTCTCAAGCAGTAAAAATTAGACTGAGAAACCTGACATCATAAAATGTTTTTTCCCACTTCCCCACTGATTTCCGTCATTTGTGGTACAGACAGAAACCTCTGCTTAGTGAATATAGCTTGGCAACATGTGAAGAAAACATTTACAAGGTTTATGTAAATGCACTCTGATTTCAGAAGAATGCAATTTTTTGTACTCCTTTGTTTTAAACCAATATTTAGAACTGGTTAGTGACTAAAAAGCTCTTTGTTTTAATTCTGCATTAATGGTACTGATTTATTAAGCATAATAAATATTATGGACTCTCATACAGAAAATATACTCCCATTTTTTTTATTTTAAATCATTTCTTCTTTGGGAATGACATGGAACTTTACTGGGGACAGTCAGTGAGGGTTAGGAAAAAGTTCTTCACCAGAGGGCAATAGGCATGGAATAGGCTCCCCAGGGCAAGGGGTACAGCCCAAACTGTCAGAGTTCAGCGAGTGTTTGCATGGTACTTATGTTTTAAAACACTCCGTTCTAGACAGACATATAAAACACAGCATAACTTCCAGTATAAAACTTGGAATTCAGTAGCTTTGGCAAAAAGTTGTACTATTTTTCTGAGGAAATTTTTATGTAGTCAAAACTCTTAAATATTTTATAGCAAAGCACTTTTCATATACGTTAGCACACACAGACTCTGATTGAAAAGAGACCGCAAATGAATCCAGGTTTCCTCAACTTGCGTTGACAGTCTAGATATTTCTTCCAGTAGGCTTGGCTCTGATGAAATAATCTTAAGATGTAACTGAAAAATAAAAATAAGCAGCAGTTAGTAAAATTAACACAGACCAAATTCAGAATATCAGCTTATTCAGTTACATTACTGAAAGTATTGGGATTGAACGAAGACAGTTCTTCAATTAATTCATTCAATTTAATCCCAGCTCTTTTTTTTTTTTTCTGGCTAGTCTTTCAGAAGCCATTTTCCTCCCACATATTTAGTAGATAGGATAAGGCAGCAAAACACCCTACTAGATGTACTGGATGCTGCTGAATCTATCCTAATCACACACTTCTCTAGCGGGTAACCTTTTCCTCTTTCCAAAAACTGCATCATAAACTCGCGTTCATTTTAGAAACATGGAAGAGATGCTCTGAGATCAATCATGATTATTATTTTATCTGTATTGAATAAAGCAAGAAGAATCATGTCAGCACATTCCTAAAGATATGGTGGGGGGGGGGTGTTTTTTCCTTATATAAAGAGTTTTCTTTATAGATAGTAACCACAGTAAAGCAAAAAGAAAAGCAGTATTTCAATCATGTACACAGTCACTATATTATTAACACTTAATGGATGGAATAGTCATTTTCTCAGCTACAGCATAAATCTGGGAGTTTTGATAAGCTCTGAGCTGTCTTCTCTAGAATCTATAACAAAATATATTGTTGTGCATTTATCGCAGGGGGAATTTGTTATTCTGAAGTGTTTCACTCTACAGATTTAGTTATATTAGCTTGTACCATTTGCTCTTGTTGATACAACAACATTCCACTTAACACCAGCAGAACAAAGAGACAAAGAACATGCACCTATTTGTCTGCCATAAAATAAAATCCTGAAATAATTAAGAAATGTGCAGTTAAATAGATAATACCACATACCTGAATGTTTTAACAACTCTCCCATTAAGTTGTAATTAATTGCTTTCCCACAGCTTCATACAGCAGGTAAGAGGGTACAGCAGTATCAGAAAGGTTTCGATTCTCTACAGAACCATTTGAGCAAACACTATTGTATTTTATCATGGCAACTTTCTAACTTCCACACACCTGGGAAAATTTTTCAGTTCCGTGAAGCTTAACAGTTAACAGAAGAAAGGCAGACCCTGACACACAAAGTAAAGTCAGACTTCCAATTTCAAGGGGTAAGCACAATAAAACGCTTATTTTACTCTCCCAAACCCTGCGCACTGAATTACTCAAAACACAGAAAATCTTAGCTTAAAAATTAACAACTGTTAAGAAATTAGCTGTGTTACAAAAAATGAAATATGTGAAATAAACAACAGAGTAAAAACCTGTAAAAAAACATGTTTGGTAAGTCTTTTTAAAACCAACCCCAAAAGAAACCACTTAAAGATAAACAGCTCTAGCAGAGAGTTCGCACAGCTTTTGTGTCCTTTCACTGGACCATTTTATTCAGGACTAAGATCAACTTTTAAAAGAACATTGTTACCTTTAAAAATAGTGCAAGATACGCTTGAGCAAGTTCAAAGTTGTACTTCTTGTTCAGCATCATCCCAATCATTTTCAAAAAGCTTAGCATCACCTCCAGAGAACCACCACCCTCAGGGGCCAAACTCCTCAGTTCTGTCTCAATATTAGATGGTCCCAAGTCTTTCAGCAAGTTAAGCGGAGTTGTGTCTGTGTTAAAACATAGAGCAATCCATTATCGTTAACATCTGCAGAAAGGAATCTCAGGAATCCATCCAATGCAATTAAAAACATTTGATACATAGTCATCAAGCAACGCCTCAAATTTCTAATGTTTCCTTACTATTCTTGCTTTCCACAAAATGCCATCTTGCCTTTAACTCATCACATGCCTCAGAAAAATACATCTCTAATAAGGAAACTGCATTTTTTCCTAAGTCCACCTTGACAAATACAAGTAATACCTTTCCATAAATTTCCTTTAACTTCTGTCTTTAGATAAACTATGTCTCTGATCAACTAGTTAAGACTGCCATTTTTTATTTCTTTTCAGCAAAAAAAGGTTTAAACTTGTATTCCAAGCCATTACAGCAAGTATACCCTAGAATAGACAAACCTTGGCAATCTTTAGTGTTTACTGCTACTAACATTAAGCAAAGCCAAACATAACCTGGTGCATTTAAGAGAATTATTCCTTGTTAAGTAAATTTCTTCTGCTTTTCTGGGGCAGAGGGGGAAAAATTCCCCATAATAGAAATGTGCACAATTTACAAGTACCTCTTCTCTCCTCTTCATATATGTTCTTCCTCATAATTTCTGCAATCAAGCCCGTTCTCTGAGAATTGTTTTAAAATGCTTTTATTTCTGGATACATGGATGCAAACACAGCTTTTGGTAGCAATATTTTTTGATGCTGTCAGCTGGTATTTCAGTTTCTGAAGTTGCAAAGGAATGCAGTTTCTTATACTGTATATATATTTCTTATACTGTATATATCACTGTAACTACTGATATCAGGCATTAGCTAGTGATTCTTAGGTGGTTTAAATTTATTTCTATGCATGAATATTTAATTCCTGTGAAGATCATTAACTAAAGTGCAGGTGTGACATTAGCAGTGCTAAAGGGATGCATTTTGTGCTGTGAGAGATTGAAAAACCAAGCATGGAATACTCTGTGAAATTAGTATACATACAATTTGGAAAAGGTGCCCAGTTCAATAGATAATTCTACAGCCTTGCTCTACAGTGCAAAACCCTGCCTCCATTCCAACGGTAAATTAGGATGGCTTCTAATGTACCACCACTTATTTGCATGGCCTACTTGTCTTTACAAGAGGCGCTTGCCAAATACCAAGCACAGAACCATGTTACACACCAGCAGAGTACTGGGAGTGGATCAACAGGCTCCCTGCAGCACACTGTCCTTTCAGCAGAGATGATACAGCCTGAGGGCAGCCCAGGGGATCACTACTGCAATGCATCATGGATTATGCTCCATGGTGCAGACAGCCAGAAGAGGCTTAATTTGGTTTTTATATTTTCAACTCATGTTTTACTCTTCTCAAGGCAGTTCTAAAACAGCTTAATAGAATACTCTCAGATGACATACTAAAAACAGAACAAACCCACAACTTGCTTGTCACAGATGGCCAAAATAAAGTATGTACACAAAATGTTTAAAGCTCTTCAGAACTGCCTCATAGACAAGCTTCCAATAGCTGTCCATTTAAATTTCCAGGTCAGTTACGCTGCCATATCCCTCTAAAAATCCCAATTTCAGTGATTCTGTAGCAGCACTGTATCAACAAGGAAAACAGCAGCTACATTCATCCTCACCAGCATCTTAAGTGAACAAATTTCAAGATTAACAGAATGTTAAAAAAAATTAAAAAATCCAACAGATTTTGTCAGTTACGTCAGTTTTTTCTTCCTAAAGGTTTAAATTATAAAGCAACTACAATTAAAAGTAAGTTTGCTGAAAGGTCAGAGAAGTAGCCTTTGCAAACAGAATTTGCTAAGCAAATCGGAGTTTTCACGTTTCAATGAACCACCAGATTATTCCTTACCAGATCATTCTCTTCCAAATAATAAAGAGCATATTTTCTGGATGACAGCACCACAACCTCCAAGAATGTCTAACAGTCTTAAGAAAATTACCTGCTTTCTCTAAGCAGTTTTTAGCCAGTTTGGCTCCATCCTGCCAGCCAGCTTGATCTTTGGTCAAGATTGCATATGTGTTCCTCAGCTTTACGCTTATCAGACCATTCTTTTTGCGTTTGCTACTGTACTACATGCATTTTTCCTTCATATATTGCAATTCTAGCATTTAAGATGAAACATACCAAAACATCACTAGCTTCTAGACTTCAGTGAAATTTCTTAACTTACATTCATTAGTGCTCAGGGCTTCTTCGAGATGGACGTAGAAATCAGATTTCTGTGCCAGTACTCCAATGTTTACTACCTTTGACTAAACCATGAAAGAGTAAGTAAACATACATAAAAATGTAAACATATTTACATCTCAGTTATACTCTTTTCCTGACATGATGAAGACTTACAGAAAAGAAGCATTAATGTAAATATATTAAAATTGGTGAGGTCTATAGCAAAATTTAGGATTAAAAAGCTTTAAGATTTTATTGTAAAAATACACTAGATAAGCATTACTAGAGTCTTTTTTTTTTTTTTTTTTTTTTACCTGTGTATCATTTTCTTGCTCTGGAGCAGCATATCGGGGTATGAGACCGGGAACCGTCGGGATGAAGAAAGGGGCTGACTTGGGAACTTTTGGTGGTTCTCTTGGTTTATTTTTTTTCTGTTAATAAGATATTTGAATAAAGTCGTGATCACAGTAAGAGCAAGTGGCAATTTTCGTTGTCAAGAAATGTATTTTTCAAATATCACAAAAACTATTAGAACGGAAAAGGAAATATACAGAAAACCACTTTAATGTTGAATATGAACTGAATATGAATATAAATTATTAAGAACAACCTCTCCCTCAAGTCCCAGAAACTGTGATAGAAGTCTTTTGCAACCTTCTACTGCAAAATCCAGAACAACGCCTGAGAAGTGAGATCAAGTCCTGCGAACAGATAAATGCAGCTCATAGGTCAAAGGGAAACTATCCAGCTGTATGCTAGTATTTTTTATTTATTCCCTCTTTTTCTGTTTATAGGAATGGCTATCAGCGGTTTGTAGGCACTTAGAACACATTTATGGACACTCACAAGATGCACTAAAAAAGAAATACCTCGCTTCAGATAGTTATTTTGCACACTGCACGAATCATTATGGCAAAAGTTACTGAACAGTTCTTCTGAGAGACTGCTCACAGAAGAAACGGCCCTTATTTTACCTGCTTCTTCAGAAACACCATCCAGATACTACAGTAGATAAACAGTGTACCTCATAATATTACCTTGATAACATCAAGACTGAGGAGATTTTTCCATCTTGATTCAGGTAGTAAGGATAGAGTCACCAGCTGTTCTCCCAGTTGCTCTGGTGAGTCATATTCTATCATCTCATCACATTTGTCTTCACCTTCTGCAACATCCACATCTTTCAAGAACAAATATATTTTATGAACATATATAACTTTTTAATTATTATAAATAAAAACATGATTATTTATTTTGCAATTTTTTAAAAAACGTGTGTTGCAGATATAGGTCTGCAACAAGATATCTGACAAGCTCCAGTAACAAACTTTTATCAACTCATTGAAATAATAAATTATGAATAATTGTGCCTAAAGTGTAGAATTGAATATACAAAACTGCAAATGCCAACAAGATACGTTTGCAAAGCGAACACCTTCACTTTCTGCTTTCTTTTTGCATAATACTTCACAGCTGAATCCATGAATGTCCCAGAAAAGCCCAAAATCACAACACCAAAACATTATAAGTTTTGAGCATCTAAACAGAAGCCTTACATTCGTCGAAGACAGGAAGTGAATTCACGCATTCTGCCAGAACCAATTTATAGGATTAAAACATGAACACCTATGGAAGGAAATCCTGTCTCCCTAATTTAGGAATCTGGAAAGAAAATGTGCCTAATTAAGCAATCAACAGAGAAGGTTACTTGCTCTTTTAAGCAGTCAATAGCTAGGTGTGTCTCTCCTCCAGCTGGAGATCAAAATGTACAAACTTCACCTTACAAGAACTGCTAAGATTTATCATGCAAGATCTCCATCTAGAGGCCTTCAGATGCACAACTGTTGGCACTAAATGTATCTATAACGCAATTTAGGCTGCTCTTCCACTGGGAATTCAGTACAGGAATGTGGAAGGTGAGCTAAAGCCAGTCTTCCTGCCCATGTGACAACATGCACTGAAAGCAGCATGGCACAAAAGCTGGAGGGGAAAGGAACAGAGATCCTGTCCCCAGTGCTAAACAGAAATATTTATTTCAAGCACCTCTAATAGAGGTCATAATGGAAGGTACTTAAGGCAATCTGGGCTTAAAGAAAGCAATCAAATAGCACAAGCATTCTTATTACCCACAAAATCTACTTGAACCAGTGAAGGTAATCAGAATGTAATTCTGTATGTCCTAATGCAGAAACATGAACAGATGTTTCAGTAAACATTAGAGCACAAGGAGTATGCCAAAGTCTGCTAGAAATGGTAGAATAAATAGAAACTCAGAAACAGAACAATAAGACACCAAGTTTTCACCAAGGAAATAAAAAGCATCTTCGACCTGAAATTCAGTATCAGATAGAAAATAATCTTTTGTCTGAAGGTTACCTTGCAGAGGGCAGGTACCGGGGAGCGTTATCACAGAAGGTTCATAGTCTGCTGGAAGGGGCCGTAAAGAGACCAGTGAATATAAAGAACGGTTTGACCTAAAAAGTAAAATAGACATTTTAAAACCAATTTTCATGTGAATGGGAACAATTATTTCAGACAGAATTCCACTGCAGCCTAATATTACTGCGCTCTAACTACACACCAGGTTCTACTAAACAGATAAACATGAAATGAAATGCAATGATATATATTGTCAAAAAGTCCGAAATAGAAAAGTTATACTAAAGTATTATTGCCAAAGCCTTCATATAGCAATATGAATTAATTTTACTTCAATCAATGCTAATTTCTTTATTTATTTCCAATGGCAAAATTAGCTAAAAATCTTGCTTGCACTTAGCAGGTACAAAGTATTACGCAAATATAAATGATTCATCCTACTTTCAAATAATTGCAGAGTGGCATTCGTAACAAATTTTCTTGAAGTTTGGAACATGCACATGAGCAATTAAGGTAAATGACTTTTTGCCAATATAAGCCTAAGGTAGATAAGAAAACTTCTATAATTACTCCTAACAAACCTCTTTTACTTAATCACAGAAAGGTCTAACAAGGGAACACCCCCCAGGTAACCCCACGTGTAGTACTGCATCCAGGCCTGGGGCCCACAGCAAAAGAAGGATGCAAAGCTGTAGGAAAGGGTCCAGAGGAGGGCCACAAAGATTATCAGAAAGCTGGTGCAACTCTCCTATGAAAAAGACCTGTTCACTCTGGAGAAGAGACGGCTCTGAGATACCTCCACTACTTAAAAGGAGCTTATGAACAGGAGGGAAACTGACTTTTCACATGGTCTGACAGCAATGGGACAAGGGGGAATGGCTTTAAACTAAAAGAAGGGAGATTTAGATTAGATGCCAGGACAAAATTTTTTAATCAGAGGGCAGAGAGGCACTGGCACAGGGTGCCCAGAGAAGCTGTGGCCAATCCCTGAAGGTGTTCAAAGCCAGGCTGGATAAGGTCCTGAGCAGCCTCATCTAGTGGGTGGCAACCCTGCCCATGGCAGGGAGTTGGAACTGGACGGTCTTTAAGGTTCTTTCCAACCCAAGCTATTCTGTGAGTCTTTAATCCACCTATCTGGCAAGAGGAACAAAAACTAACTATTAAAAAAAAACCTATTAAATAATGTGTTACTTCCATTCTACCCTAGCCAGTCATTTGCTTGCAACTTGTACCAAATTGAACTAAGATGCATTTTTCACTTGTGCTGATTAATAAACAAATAATCGTAACTTAATAAATAGTTTAATTAACAATTCCTTATAAATTCCTTTGAGGAATCTCAGAAAATTTTGTGTACTAATAAAAGTCCTTCAGACAGTGACACTGTATGAGCAATAATATTTCAAAAGGGCAAGAAAAAAAAGAAGTAGACTCAAAGAGAAATTTTGGAACGGCATAACAGGAACTGTTTACAGAGAGAAACAGAAAAAAAAGATCATTCCATTATCAGAGTTTAACAACAAGAGATTTAAAGATTTACAGCTCACAGCAGCAGAGAATACCTCAGTCTTTTAGAAGAAAAGATGACAAAGCTCTTGAGATGATACTTTGCAAGCCAAACATATATTTGCCGCCAAGGCGACTGAAAGCATTCAGCCCCACCTGAATTTGTTTACAGAAATAAATATTACATACCACAAATAAATTCCAAGATCATCCACATGTGCTGAAGCTAGAAAATCTCCTGTAGGAGACATAGTAAGACTCACTGCTGCAGAGTCTAGCAGAAAGCAATCTATGAGGCTAAAAGAGAGAAACGAGAAATCTTCAGCAAAATGAACTTTTTGTTCTATATGTATCTAAATTACAGCACAAATAGGATTGAATGCAAGTAGGACACTGTAAGCATATATGCAAACTAGCATAACAGAAGTATTCAAATACATCATATAAACTCAGTGAATGAGTGGCACTGGACAACAAACCACTCACCTCCATAAAACTTTCTGTTATCAGCTACAGCTGGAACACTTATTCTGCCTCCTAAGACACTTTGAGGAAAGTTTGATGAACTGTCTGTCCAAATTCAACTCCTTAGGCCTAAAGCACCTTCAGTGGCAATAGATTTCATACTTCCATGCAGCCCCACACTGCTCTGAACTCATCTTCTAGTTCTCTGCCATCAGTTGTTAATTCTCCCATTCTTTACAGATACTTCACATGCACTTGGTTAACATGAGGGCCTAATATCCCTAAAGTAAAGAATGAACAACTTTCTGCAGTATCTGCAACACTCTTCTCTTGACATTACCATAATTTCAGCACGTTGTATCATTCCCTGATCATTCCTTTTAGTATTGCAGAAAAATGAAAAAAAAATCACATAAGAAGGAAGTTGAAATATTCAGAAGTGTGACTATTGCAACAAGTCACTTTTGAGTTCTAACCATTGCTGCAACTACTGGACGACACACACCCTAGCAGACTTCCATGGAAATTCATGTTCAATGCAAGGTTTGTCACTTTCCAAGATGTAGTTTGAAGTAACTGAAATTTACAAGAAGTACTCAAATGTGTTTATTGACAGACACTGGGACCCATGAAAAAGGAGGTGAATGTATCAGATGAATGGGTGTGTGGATGATGCCATGCTCAGGGCTTTGGGCTCTACTATCTCAGTTGCACCTTTGAGAGACTGGGCATGCTGGTGTCAGATAGGATGCAACTGACCAGGTGGGGCAAGAGTGTTCTGGGTGGCAGACTGGATGGACTCATCAGCAGAACTAGATTCTATGGGGGAAGGGGATGCACTTCTGACTGACAGAAGAGCCAGGGAACACTCACTTTAGGAAACAGCAGGGAAAAAACTCAAAATTGTTCCAAAGGAATTACAGAGGGCTCTTTCAAGAAGGTAACACAGCCAATACCCCAGCTAAAGTGCCGCTACACCAATGCACAAACATGGAAAACAAGCACAAGGAGGAGATGGAAACTGCAGTGCAATTAGGTAACTATGACCTAATTGCTGTCACAGAGACATGGTGAGATCAATCTCAAAGCTGAAATATTGCAATTGAAGGCTACAAGCTTTTAGAAGAGATAGGCAGGTGAGCTGCCCCCGATGTCTAACCAATGGCAAAGAACTGCCTCTGAGAAACAGCCACAAACAGGTTGAAAACTTGTTGGTAAAAATTAAGGACATCTGGTTGTCAAGGTCTACTACAGGCCACCAGATCCAAAGGAGCCTGTTGACAAGGCCTTCTGGCCTCAGATACAAGAAACATCATGCTTGCAGGCTCTTATCCTGATTGGGTATTTCAACCTCCTGGATATCTGCTAGGAAAGCAACTGGAAGTCTGCAAACAATTCAGGAGACTCCTGGAGTCCACTGAGGACAACTTCCTCACCCAGGAGTTAGATAGACCAACCACAGAAATGTTACTGAAACTGGTGCTCACCAATGCAGATGAGCTCATTAAGACTGGAGGTAGGCTGGGCTGTAGCAGTCATGCCCTGGTTGAGTTCAAGATTTTTATTAAGAGCTGCTGCTCCTTTTCAATAAATTCCTCAGCCTACAGATAAAGGAAAACATTTTCTTATAATTCTTAAAAAAAAAAAACAAAAAAAAAAAACCCCACAACCGAGCAACCAAAACAAAAAAACAACAGAAAACGTCATGTCCTATCTAGATCTCTGCTTGACCAGAATTTCTCAAAGTTCTGAAGTAAAACTTACATGTTTCTAAAATGGATTTAATTAAGAACAGGCTTCTGTTCAAAAAACAAACTGGATTAATACCTCAGCATAACAGAAGTAATACACCTTAAGCAGTCTCTTGCTATTTTGATTATATAGCTGCTTTGGGACAAAGAAGTTCACACTTTTTCACACTTATATGAATACTCTTAATTTCTTAATCAGATCTTCAGGACACTGTTTTTCTGTATTCCCTGAAAAAGGCACAAAACCTGGTCCTCACAAGTGATTTCAGTTACTTGAACATTTGTTGGGAAAATAACATAGTGGTTCACGTTTGTCCATCAGGTTCCTGGAATGAAGATAGGCTGCTTCCTATTAGAGATGCTAGGCAGGATGACTATGAACAGCATATTACTGTATTTGCTGCTCACACATCAAGATAACTTAACAAAACTTTGAATATCATATAGTACAGTTTGGTGACAGATCATCAAGTCACAAGGTTTTTTGCCACTAAGGAGACAGAAAGGAGTTCACACCATGTGTTGCTATAGCTTTTTCAACTTACTCACCATCCAGAGGGAAGGTCCCAAGTCTTAATAGTACAGTCCATTGATGAAGTTATTAGCCAACGACCATCAGGACTGAAAGTCTAAAATAAAATACTCAATTTAATGCCATAGCTCTGTTTTAGATGACTTCCAGATATCACGATGAAATGATCTGGCCATAAAATAAAACTGACAACACCTTATTAAAGAGGGAAAAGGACAAAAATAGAAACTATTTCACAACAGGTTAAAATACACTGACATGTTCCATATGATTTTAAGTTGAAGTATTTTGGACCTCACTTTTATGTAAATGGTGAAGCATAAAATTGAAGAAATCAAATACTTCCTAGCACAAAGAATTAAATCAGACACTAACAACAAAGTATCTTAATGAATGCTGCAAAACACAGCTACATAAATCATAAAATAAGGAAGTATCAGTGTGTTGCATGATCTCAGATCTGTTTACACCGTTTATTTACCTGGTTCATCTTTTGTACATATATACTTCAAGACTAGCTGAATTCTACACCTCAACTTGACTTTCACTATTGTTGATGCTTTGTTTTGCTAAATTCCAAATTAGCTTCTTGTAAAGTTGTAATAAAATGCCGAGGTACCCTAAATTCCCACGACCATTTGAACAGGACACATTTTAAAATGAAAATGAACACTGTCAAAACTGATATCCTACAGTTTTACCATTCACTGCTGGATAGAATACTCAGTGACTGAATATTTGCAAAGCAAATCCTCTGCCCTTAGAATGAATAAGGTATATGTATACGTAACTTACTGCAGAAAATGAGTTAAAAATTACCATGTCATTAATACGTCCGTGGTGTCCTGAGAACTTCCTGACAATCTTCCAGGTTTCTACATCCAAAACACTAATGCTAAAGTCATCAAAGGCAATTCCCAGAATGCCACTGCCAAGAATAAATAACATATACGCCAGTGAATACTCAGAGATAAATGAAAACAACTTACTAACCTCACTTCAGGATATCTTTATCCTGAATTAATCTAAAGAAAAACAAGATAACATACTTCTTCAGTCTAGCAATATGATTTGTACAACCAGCAGTCTGTTGTATTTCAAGCATCAAAAACGAAATCTTCATTAGAATATTTGGCTGTCACCTAGAATTTCATACCTAGAACAAACAATATGCATATAAAACAGCTTTATTTTCTTACCTATCTCTGTGAAGCAGAATTCCACTTGGAGAAGAAGAAAGATCAGTGGAGTGAACTAGATCTTTAGCTTTGAATTTCCAAAACTTAATTAATCCGTCACTTCCAGCTGTGATTGTCAACTGGTTTAATCCATCCACTGCTACCCCTCTAATAGACCCCTCATGTGCTGGAAATCAAGAGAAAAGAGTTTTATCTCAGAATTTAAACACAATTTAGAAATCAGCATAATGCCAACCACCGTCCTGCATGACTTTGCCTAGCCTAGCTACACTAAATGAGCTGTAAACATGTCACAAAAAAGTCTAAAGTAACCTGACAAGATCAGTTGAATTTCGTTAGTTTACAAAAACCAGTACAGAAACCAAATATGCAAAATTAACTCATTTTCAAGTTAACATCCAGGCAGAACATAAAATAATTCAAATCACAAAACAAAAGGTGCACATAGTTGAGCCTGAAGATTAACTTTAATTTCTGCTTTCAGTTGGGGAGCTTGTTTTAACCTTAAGTTTGAAGATCTTTTTTTCTATCATTTATGGAGACCACTACTACACAGAATTTACTGCTTCAGATCTTGCACAAAGTATGTTTTTTGTTTTTTTTTTTTTCATACTGCAGTGTAAAGGTAATGCATAACTCCTTACAAATTTTCTCTCTTAATCTCTGTCTAGGGTTTAGTTTTTCATCCTGCAATAACAGGATTGTAATAACAAGAGACAGCTTCAGGTTTCTTAAACTAGACAGCTTTCAAAAAACCCAGCAAGCTTTGAGGACTCACTGGGATTCCCTCTCTGTTTCTACAAACAAAAACATCAGACTATAAAGGCCCTAACATACATTTCAGATTTACAAAGCAGCAGCAAACATACATGACATAAGATACCTACATAAGCAACGTTAAAAGGGGATGTTTGAATACCATCACCCACAAAGCCCTAAGTTTGCAGCTGGATATTTAAATACCAGCAGTGTAAAGAACTGGAATTCCTTAGGATTTATATTTCCTGTGTAAAGTATTTTTCCATTTTTAAGCGGAAAATATTTCATGTTTTGTGAAATGTATCTGGCTAACAAGAAGCCAAATACTGGAGATGTGAGTATTTCAAAGATATCTATGACCCCAGGATCTTATTTTAGTGCTAAGCATTTTGGTAACTGCGTAGACTACAACCAAACAGACACATATAGCAAAACCAGGAGGGATCATGCTCTGAATAGGTGGACTCAGATTACTTCCGATTATAGTACAAAATAGAACAGCGAAGGTTACTTACAGAAATAGAACAGATTCCCAAATTCAACTCAGAAGGCGTGCTAGACTACTTAAACAGAACTCAAAGTTGTTGCTACTCTGTTAAGAGTCAGTTCTAAGAAATTCATACCTCTTTCTCTGCCATAGCGCCCTCTGTGAATGCCAGACTGCATGTTATACACATCTACTTGTCCTGTTGACATCCCAATTACAGCAAAGTTCCCACACGTGGTAATATCAACAGCCTTTCAGAGAGAATAAAAATGCCTATGAAAATAATTCTTAAACTACCTAATTAGGAAAATTGTTAGAAATGTTAACAAAATGTATTAGGAATGTTAGTATGTTTTTATTAGACTTCAAAAGAAAACTGCATGGAATAAACCTCTCAAAAAAGTAGACAGAAGAGATCTTAAAATAAGCAAATTGGCAGCAAGCAATAAATGAGATGGTGCATGCTTATAAAAGATAATGGAAATAATAATTTTGTGACACCTGTTTTCGCAGAAGTCATATGTAATTACATCCAAGCTGCAGCCTAAATGAGTAACCTATATAAACAGTGCAATTCAGTAACTACCATAAAGACAAAGCACACCTGCTGCCACTGCTTCAATATCAGCCTTGACAATGGTACCCCAAAAGAGCATAAATTCACGGAGTTTAAATTGTAAGCAACAGAGAAACAACAGTCTAATCTCTATCAAAAGAGATCTAATTATTAAGAGAAAGCAGGTATTTACAGCTGAACTCGCCCACCACTTAAATGCTAAGCATAAGGTCATAAAAACAAAACATATTGTAAGATAAGTAAGTAGTGTGGGCACAAAGCAAATTAATTGTATGTACTACAGTAACTACTTGCATTGCAAACTCATAAATCCTCAGCAAACATTTACATGTATTTTATTGACTGCTTCACTTTCACTGTGGTCAGCTCAAGTTCCAAAGCATTTTGAAGAGACTATCCTGTTTGCAACTTGAAAATAGATTTTTCCATATTGTCAGGAAAAAACAAACAAACACGTTTTCAGCAATTTCCCTTCAGTTCGATGATATACAGCACAAGCATATCATTACTGATGTATAGTTGAATCTAAGTCACTTTGAGAAATTAAAGGTAAACATCAATCACCAATCCATCTGAATTCAAAGATAAAATATGCAACTGACCTATACGTGAAAGGAAAAAAAAATGTGTATGCAACATTTCTCTTAATGTTACAGAACAGTTAGTTAGACGTGCTAAGGCAGCCATCATAAACAACTCTGAAAAGTATTCAAACACCTTTAGATAAGTGCTTTTTCATTATAAATACTGCTTCTCTACCAACGATTCAAAATAGCACTCTAATGCTGATAGTATCCTAAATGAACTAATAAACTTACTGTTGCATATATATCAATAGGCTTGTTTTTGCTAAATTCTTCTGGCCTCAGTTTATGAATTCCCATAGAAGTTTTCTGATAGTTCCAGGTTGTACAGGTTATATACCCTTGATGACAGGCAACGATACCATCCCAGTCATTCTGATGAGCCACCTCTGAAACACAATACACATTCATTTTAGAAACAATCACTCTAACGTCAAATAACCTTTTTCTGATATCACAAGACACAGTATTTTGAAATACCCTTACACAAAACAGTATATATTCAGTTTTCTTGCTGGACAACCAAGGGGTTATTCAGGAAAAAAAAAAAAAACAAACCCACAGCAAAGTTGTTCACTTACCATTGTAACTGAAAGGCTAACAAAACCACATATTTTTTTTCATATGCCACATTTCAAGTCTTTGTGTATTTGAGTCTACGTGGTTTGAGAAGCATATTTAAACTTAAATGGCTTAATTCAACTGTTCAAGCTCTACACGTTTCCACGAGTATCCTGATATTTTCTTAAGCTTCTGAAGCAGCAAGAGCCACTAGTTTAACCACCAAGAGCAGACTTTAAGAGCTACACCTGTGTTACATAGCAGAAGCTTTTTCTGCATTTGCAGGAAAACCTTTCCTCTAAAGCTTAGTAATAGAACTTCGAATCTAAATATGATCGGTCATGCAGGGTTCTAAATAATGAGCAAATTTGCACCTTCTTCTGGAATTAATTAAATTAATGAAAACATGAAAAAATGTTCAGCTCTTGAAATTGGCAATTCTAAACTTTAAAAAAAAAAAAGCAACCAGAAACAAACTGGTACACGCCAGAACAGACAATATAGCAAGAAAGGAGCAACGCTAACTAAAATGTACTTAAATCAATGTTTGATGTCTGCAGACATACCTAGTGTAGTTCTTCCTTAAATTAATCAAGCAGAAGACCTAATATTCATTTTAAAAAAATAGCAGGCATTTTATATATGTAACTTTCCAACAAGTACATATCACTGAATTCTGCAAAATATAAATACTGTGTTTAGTAAAAGGGGTACACGATATCCTAAGTCCAAATCTTTCAATGTAGGAAACACTGAACCATAGTTGTAAGACAAAACAGCCTTCTTTAAGACAGAAATACAAAGAGGACATGCTTCATCTAAAGAAAAACCTCTTTGATAAGGCACAGACAACTGTGATTTTGCTTCTAAACGATAGATTTGCTGAAGTTCAAATGAACTGATTAATTGAAATTTGCCTTTGAACAGCGACTCAAATAAGGAAACTGGGGGATCATAAATCAGCTGCTGCAACTAGGCTTTCCTTAGCTGACAAAGACCTTCACCTCCCTATGGCTCGTTCACCAGCCGAGAGTAACATGGATGCCATAAGATTTTGGCTCTCATGTTGGAAATTTTCAAGACAACAGCTGGTTAAATTGCAGACATTTAAAATATATTGCTATTTCAAAATGTAAGAGGAGTTCACCAGATAACAGGCAATTTTGAATTGTATTCTGTGGCTCATGAAGAGCCACAGTCAAATGATTTCATCTTGATACAGCGCAAGCTTTCAATATGTTCTGCATCTTGAGGACTAAAAGATTAAAGATGTGATGACCTGACGCATATCTCAGACTACTTACCTGAAGCAAAGGCTGTAATTGGTGGAAGTGCCATTGTATCATGCTGAAGACCCTTCTTTTTTGATTTCTTTTTGTTAATTGAACCTTAAAAAAGTAAATAAGTGTCTCAGTTTCATGGCTAGATCTTCAGAATACTGCTTTAAAGTAGTTTATTTACTACATGTAAAGCTCCTATTAAACTTCAAAAATGTTGGCTTTCCACGAGCACTGGTGTTCACTAGGGTCTGATGATTCTAACAGTGTTTGTCAAATTTCATATAATACTGAGCTAATCACTCCCCTAATATATTCACAGATGCAGTACTCAAATAATTTGTTCCAGGATCTCGTACTGACACTCCAAGGCGGAGATCCACCATCACAATTAAACGTGTGGGTTTAACAGGACTATATAAAGCAATACAAACATTCACCCATTTGAATAACCACACTCAGGAATTCCAAATTCATGCCCAGAGGATATAAATAACAATTAATCATGCCTATTTAAATACACATAATTCCATATACAGATATTTAAAAGGAGGATCTTAGTCTCACTCTGTGAGAAAAGTGAAAATGTCCCTTCAGCACCACAGCGTGCAAAGATGCATTTTTTTTAAGCAAAGCTGTACACCAAATCAACTAAAATGAAGACAATAAATCTGAACTAACTGTATTAATTTAGCCTACCAAACAAAAAACAAATGAGGGAAAAGGAGTTAAAATTTTGCATGATAAATATCACCTACTGATTTATGCATTTTTAATATAAAAATCATACCAACATTTCCCACAGTGAAATAATACACACTGTTAGGTTACATAAATTACTTTTCATCAGCCGAACACTTCTGAGAATATACTTTATCAGGAAGGACTGAGTTTGCAGAGGATTTGAAACAAATGGTTTTCATACAACAGTTAAAGTGAAAACACGTCTGTTTACATAAATACTTCTCAAGTTTTTTCAACAATATTTATACTTTCAATGAAATACTTACCATGTCCTAAACTTTTATTGAATCTTTCATGCACTGTTGAAAAAGACTGCAATGTTCCATCTTGACCTGACAAAATATTAACAAAAAACACTGAAGCACAAAAAATCAACTTTCTATTTACTCGCAAGCTATCTGAATGAGAAAAGCAGAAGATAAGTTATCAGAAACCCCAAGTAATTTAATAAACATCCTCATCCGAGAAAAAAATATAAGTACTCTGTAAGTACCGTAATAAATGAAGCTCAGTTTTCCATGGTCTGTATCCTAATACTTTGTATCATACAGGCAGAAGTTTTTTTAAAATCCTCTCTGTGTTCAACTCCTTCATTATCCCTACTTTGTCCCTCACAAAACCTAGCCATTGCACGTTTTCTATCATTATTACCTTACAAATACTGTTCTGTTCTTCAAATACTTCCATAGTACCTCCAAAGCTTTCCCATGACCTCATGCTACTCTCACCAACAGCGGTATTCCTTTCTTTATCCCCTTCTTCTCTACCCAAGATATTCCGCATTTAGTTGAGAACTACACCTAAGTGAGCCAGTAAGTTAACCAACACAGAAATGGTAAAGGCACAGCTCTCTATCTCCTAGCAAACAAGCACAGTAACGGGGCCTCCCTCCTCTAGGCACTCATGAGTACTCACAGAACTTTGAGTAATTCGATTTAATAAAGGGACAGAAGACAAATATGGAACTGGCAAACAGAACAAAACACTATATGGGGGAGATATGGACAAGGCAGAATCAGGAACTAACAGAAAATGTAATTGTACAATACGTAAAATAAACAGCACTTTATTTGAAGGTCAGAAGAATCAGAAAATACCGTTACTAGGAAAGAAAATTATTCACATTAACTCATACTTAAGGAATCTGAAAGACAATGGAGTAACTATTAGAACTCAAACACCTTTGCTTGCGTATCGTAAAACGAGTAAGCAGGAGGAAGCCACCAACACCAGTGAAATTTTATGAAGTTTATTTGGAGGGAAGCCCACTCTAGAGAAAAGACTTAAACAAACAATCCCTGCTCTCTCACACTCTCCTCAGAGGAGAAGTTTTCCAGTCCCTGAATCATCTTCATGACTCTATGTTGGAGTTCTTCCAAATATGTTCATGTCTCTCTTACATGGTGGGGCCAAAGGTGGTATTATCAAGGTACTGCTGAGCCGTATTAACACAAAAACGTAATGTTTTCAAATGTTGCTCAGGTAGGCAATTCAATTACTTCAGAGTGATTAAAGACTATATTAATTTTCTCTTATTCCATTTTGGAAGAGTTCTTGGCCACCAAGCATTCTGAGCTAGTACTTAATTTCCGTAATGGTTTATTAACTTATTTTTAAATATACTAGTTTCTAAGGAAGGGTAGTCTCTTACACACTCGTAGATCGAAATACTGGTATCACGTGATCTTGGGAAGATATATTACACATATAACTTGGGGAGACATATTACATATAAAACTAAGCTGTAACAAATTACCAAGAACTCATAACCCATAAATCCTGCTAAGCTAGTGGGAAAAGTAGACTGGCTCCTGCAAATTATTAAATAAACTATGTTGCCTACTTTTTTCTGTCAACAGAATAGACACAGTTGTTAGTGGTTTTCACTTTGACTAGCTGGCAGTTTGTAAGACAAAAATGAAACAGTTTTATTTGTCAAACATATAAACGCAGACAATAAAAACAGCTTCAAAGCTTGTCTGCTTTTAACTACTTTTCAGCCCAAACACTGTTACATGTTCCTCCAAGGAAACTATGAAATAGCATTGTTACCGCATTAGACTATCTCCACTCGCTAATCGCTTTCTATATTTCATAATATATCTCATGAATAATACACAGTTATCTTTTGCATTAATAAAACAAAACTTGGTAAGCTCTGTGTGCTTCCATCACAACAGGAAACCAGTCTGAATAATAAGAATTAGAATTCATACCTGCACTAAGAATTTGCTCTCCATTTTGCCCATGGTATCTGATTTTTGTTGGTGGTGCACTATGTCCCATTCGGCTTCTCAATACACGTCCTGTACCACCAGGTCCATCAAAAATCCACACCTGCCTCCCCACAGAAAAGCAGAAAAATTAAGGTGATAAATATTGCAGTACCAACAACTACGCTTCCTGGAAGTAAGAGGGGGTAAGCTGGAAGCTGAGCAAACTCCACATACTGGCATTCACGTCTGACACCAAAACTCTGGAGGACTGCAATGCAGCAGCTGATTGCTGCCCACTCTTCTCTACCAGATCACAGAAAGCAAGGTACAAGGGACATCTAGCAACTCCAACAGCTAATGATCCAGATTACTAACAAAAACTAAAACAGATCAAGATTTAAGTTAGTATTTCAGGATATAAATTATGGTTTAGGAAGCATGGATCCAAAGCTTTACTCTTCAAGATTACCATAAAGCAGTAAATGAAGTAACGATAAGGCAGCAAAACCTTAGACTAACAAATCAGCTGAGAGCCTACAACTTCAGTCATTTCAGTTTTGCTGTATTTGTATCTCTTGAAAGTTAACTACTTCAATCTAGGGTACACATTAATACTTCAGAGGACTGCAGGACCAAAAAAGCCAAAACACATCATCAGATAGCAGCCATTACTATAACTTACCCTTATAGCATTATCAGCGCCATTAGTAATAAGAAGCGGCTCTCCAGGGACAAATGACATACCAGCTACTGCTGTGGAATGAGCATTTCGCATCTGACTCATTAGTTTCTTCTCTTCTAGATCCCACAAAGCTATGTGTCCAACTGGGCTACCAGCTGCCATTACTGGGTGTCCATCTGCTCAGAAAAATAATCAATTTTTTTTTTTTTATGTTGTTGTTTTTGATTTTCAGGTCATCAGGTCCCTACTTACTTCTCACATCTTAAAACTGATGCAAGAAAAGGCTACAATCACAAGAAACCAGTCATTCTCATGCTAGCTCAAAAAAAGTGTTTCAACTGAAATAGTCTAATATTTCAAACAGAAAATAAATGAAGGTCACTTGTAATAGAAGCAGGATTTTTTTCATATTGGATAGAACCAAATACATTCAAGTTTAGTAGGCAAGGCTAGTAGTTTTCCTTGAAAGCATGAAAGGTCTTAAATTCACTTAAGACATTCTGTACCCCAGTTTCTTCTTCAAACTTACAAGCCTTCACACTTCAGGATGTGGCAGCCACTGTATTACCTCAAGATTACAGTCTTTTTTTTTTTAAAACCTATTAAGTTTGTTTGCTCAACAGCTTGCAAAAATAAATTCCAGAAGTTGATAACATCTTTATTCAAGCTTTCTAAGTAAAATTACAGTTTCACAATATTCCTAATTTTTGTTCCACTTCTTCTGCCCTGTCTAATATCAAGGAAACAAACACATAACACTAAGTTCCACAAATATTCAAGTAGTTTAACACTCATCACGTCAATGTAAAAAAACAAAAATAAAAAAAATACTCTATACCCTGCATAGTTAGTAACCAAACTTTTATCTTCAATAAAAGACAGTTCCCAATCCACAGTCACATCCACGGACAGCTAAAACAGGCCTAGAGTTTTCTTTTTGTGGTAGTGCTTCACCAGAATGGAAATTTAGCAAGTTCATTTTGATTCAAACGAAGAGTACTTTACTCAAAGACTAAAACAGGTATTGTGAATTCAAAAGAACCAGGTTAAATTTATACATAAATATAGGCTCTGTATCAATGCTCACACTGATAAGATTTGCATATTTCTCTATTCAAATGAGAGTCTAGATTCAATATCATAAGTTCTGTAGGCAGCAAACAACACAAATGTAACTAGGTTGGGTGTTTATAAGACCAAAAAAAGCTGCAAATATATTCTGCAGAAACATCCATTCATTAGTCATTCAAGTACTAGCATTTTAATGCATCTTCACAGAGAAGACGCTTCTGAGAATTAAGTTTATACACTAACAGCATACCGATCACTCTGCAGTAACTCTGACAGCTGTGTACATTAGCTCTTGGAACGTTAAAAAACAGTTTACTTTTCACTGAAAAAAAGAGTACCATATGTCATGCCTCCTGTGCAGTACACAAGAAAGCACTAGGAAACAGCCGGCATGATGAAGGCAACTAACCTCCCTTTTTTTTTTTTTTTTAACAACTCTCTGAAATTGTCTTCAGTCTTTGAAACTAAAACTCTCGTTCCAAACTTTGTTTCTGAAATGCTTGTTCAAAACATCTCCCCAAATTCCATTTAGTTTTAGTGATGTTGTACACATTTTAAAAAGACCTACCTGTACGAAAAGATATTGCTGTGATGGGGCCCCAGTCTTGTTGAAATTTCATAAGAGTTTCATCAAACTTAATATTATGTATAATGATATGACCAGATACAAGACCGACTGCAATAACATCCACTGCTGGGGCCTGCGGAAACATTGAAAGAAAACTGAAAAAGCTTGTCACCACCCTAAAAATATCAGTATCAGAACAAACAGAAAAGGCGTCTTTTGCACAAGAACCCCTTTCTATACTGCCATAACCTAGGATTAAGCATTTAATACGAAGAGAGATGCAAGTTTTCACACCTGTTCTTCACTGAATAGAACAGCTACATTTTCAGAAGTTTTGATTCCTTAGAAAAGTATTTCAAGTTCTTGGTAATTCTGGTAGATCGATATGTATATAGTCACACATACGCACCTAGAAGTTTCACACAAGACAAATGCAGATCATTTTCAGAGGCGTTAGCAATGCTTTAAATACTACTAGTAAGTTTTAATGCAAATGATTCTGTATCTGGAAAAATAAAGCAATTAGAAAATCTTTGCCTGAATCAATAAAATCTACAACTTACTACTATTTCTGATGTGAAAAAATTTAAATAGCAAGAAACTACCAGTGCCATAGCAGTAACACAATACACTGGCGCCTTGTGAATGCCTTGTTTGTTTTTGTGAATTCATTATGTAATTCAGTGAATAACGTCTACAGAAGCGATGAGCCAAAAACATGCAAGATGCTAAACACGACAGAGCTAGGACTAGCCTTCAAGCCTACCTCTCTTCAGTATCTAATAGGCTGTAGAGGGTTCTTTGTATGTCTTGAAAAGAATACACATTATTTTCATTGATGCCATTTTAAACTACAATATCTTGCCTCCTATTATCTAATATGCTGTAGGGTGTTACTAGCATGCCTTGAAAAAAACACGTATTATTTCCATTTTAAACTACAGTATCTTGCTTCCTATTCTTGAACAGTCACGTAAGAAAATAAGATCAAAGAAACACTAACTTGTGCGAGAGTTGTGACCCCCAAGCTCCATCCTGGAAATGAGTACAAGAGTTTGCTGGAAAATAAACAAAACCAAAAATGATCAATCAATTAACTTTTCAGGTTTTTCAACGTTGAAATGAGTGCTTTTCATGCATTTACACAAACAAGTATGCAAGTTTTTCGCTCCTAAATACCTCTTAAAAGAAAAAAATACTAATAATTACGTCTCAAAATAAAACTTTCAGTGATTTCTATTTTAAAAAATAACTGCATTAACATTTTAAAGATGACATAGTTACATAACATGAATACAGAGGAAGACTCGTTTGTTGTTAATTGTTCCCTGTACTATTCTGCTTTAAACACACCTCTTCAAAATTTCTATCAACACAGAAAGTGAGTCTCGGGTCAACTTCTAAATAAAAAATGAATCATTTACACACAGAGTAACTCCACTGCAAAGTAACTCGTATTTATAGTACAAGCATACCAACATTGTTGCTGTTGCTATTTATATTCTTGAGAGAAGAGACAACCAAAGTAGTCACACAGCACTTAATGTGAATTATCTAAGGCAATATTTAAGAACAGACATAAACAAAAAATTATTCCTCTACCACCAAGATTCTTAAAAGACTGCTAGCAGGCATCTATCCTTAACTCTCTTTCCTTCATTGCTAGAGATTACCAAAGCTTCCTCTCAGTTCTACAAATTTCGCCTTTATCTAATTGTGCCAATACGTATCCACAAAATAATCTCTGGAGGGAACAAACAATGGAAAATAGAAATTGCTTAACACAGCAAAGTTGCCAAAAGGGCAGTAACAGTTACGTAAATTCTTATATAGCGAAGCAAGAAACCAAGACATTAAAGCAAGATTTTTTAACGTCTGGGATATATTGTGTCCTACGTGCTGCGACTTGCATTAAAGAGACACAAAAGTAACACGAGTAGAAACATTTACTTTTCTGTACTTTCTAGATTATTTCTATTTCCCAATTTCCACAGCATATACTACATTTCTCAAACACCTGAATGTGAGGAAAAAAAAAAGCTTTACTTTCACAGAAAGTACACAGCATGTCCTGAAATAAAAAATTCAACCATGCAATCTGAGTTAACACCTATTTGCAGTATGTATATTAATATACAGCAAAAGTTAAGCTCCGCAAGTGAGAAAGCAGTTGATCATAGAAAACATGATATACTGTCATCTGGACAGTGTTCAACTGGGACATGCTCAGAGACAACTACATGTCTACACACCTCTTTCTTAAGTCTACAGATCAAATGCTAATCGCCTCCACACTACCTGCCAGCAGCTCCTTGGAGCAGCACCAGACAAAGGGAGGCAGGAAGCCCGGACATGCATTTACTATCCTTTCAACTATTTTCATGGGAAAGGTATGTGATTCCAAAAAATTAAAAA
>JACDJE010000529.1:395023-430489 GCA_016647715.1 Pavo muticus
CCCCAGAAAAGTGGGCTTACTAAGGACCTCCAAGGGCAAGCCCCAAACTGGGATTCCACTTCCAGCACTGTAGATCTCCAACCTTCCTGTTGTAACCCATTTCTCTTTTGACAGAAACATGATGATTTTTTCTCCCAAAAAAGAATTCTGCCTGGTTAGGTAGTGCTAGACCCTGATCTCTACATTTCTGTGCTCCCCTTCCAATGCCTCTCCCTCCAAGTGCCAAGTGCCACTTGGAAACATGCAGGAGCTACGACTGTGGTTGCAGTAGTCCCAGTGGAAGCCTCACCTGCATGTTCTCCTTAATGCGCTGCTGTTTGTCAGACTTGGGAATGACAGCCAAGTTCCTTTGGATAATGAACCGGATCAGAACCTAGAAAAGAACAAGAAGGATTATGAGCACAGAGTTGCCAAGGAAGCTATTCTAATGCATTTTGTATATTTATTTTTTCCCTCTCCCCCCTTCCTTCCCCCTTCTCTGCACTATATCTTTCTTCCCACCCCTCCGTCTCCTCCTCCCCTCTGTGTCTTTTTCTTTCGGCTCTACACGGACTGGGGATGCCACGTAGCTGTCGGGGGCCGCGTTCGCCCGGGCGAACCTCGGACAGCTGCGGGCCCGCGGACGCATCCTCGCAGGTGTGAAAATCGAGCAGCGGCCCCTGGAGGGAGACAACAAAACAGAAAGGGGGGGTCATCTCCGCGCCCCAGCGAGGGGGACAGGGCGGCGGGCTATACTCCGCCTGGCGGGAGGCGGCGGTGGGCTGCTCGGTGCGCCTGGAGCCCGGTCCTCGGGCAGGGCGCTGTCGGTGCGAGCGAACCGCCCGCGGAGCTTCTGGACCACTTATCGCCTTTGCAACCGTGAAACCGTCTTCGGCGTCGGTGCGGTTTTACGCTGTCGTCTTACGGCTCTGCCGGGGGTCGGGGGCGCTCTGGTAGCAGAGCTCCTGCACTCCGTCCCTGCCAGTCCCAGCTTCAGCGCGCACTTTAGGAGGGTCGCCGGAGGAGGAGAGGAGGAGATAACTTCCCCTCCTGTGCTCCGGGTCACTACACTAGCCAGCTCCCGGCTTGCTAATCAGCATTTTCGGAAAGCAGCTGCCAGCATCAAGGACAGAATCGTGGAGGCAGTGCCGTGCCGACAGTTTCCCTCCGATGCCACCAAAGCAACCACCAACCTCGTTGAAAGTCATGCGCTCATCGAAAGCGTTTAGGAGATCGTCTCGTATATCCTCGTGGTGACAGAGGCTGAAATTGTAGGCGGCCTCCCGCGGTAGGTCGGCGATCTGAAGAAAGATGATGAAGCCACAATAGACTGTGTAAGAAAAAGTCAGAGATTAATTCTCGCTCCCGCAACGTGACCCGAGGAGCGCGGAGGGCGGTCTGCAGGGAGCGGCGCGGGTGCTCGGGAGCTCTAGCGGAGCCGGCTGGTTACCCTTTGCGTTATCCATGGTGTCTTTGCACGTTGTTTTTCTCCTGCTGGGCTTCGGATCGTCGCTGGCTTCGTATATGTACCTGTACGCCTACGGAAATGATGGTTTCCAATTCCATAACCGGGGCTTATTTGGACGTCTCATGAGCCTCTCTCCAGAACTGTAAATAACAAGCATTCATACTCGAAGTGTCACTGACTCGAAAAAAAAGTCCAGTATAATAAACAGTAAACAACCGCAGCATCCAAACCCCAAACAAACCAAAGCAAGGAACTCCATAGCAGCTGATGCTGTGTTACAGCCCTCGGGCAGTGGCGCGTGGCTCACCCCGGAGAGGCTGCAGCGAGAACACGCGATGTGCTTCGGATAATGGAGATTATGGGAAAGTGGGTACCGGCAGGCAGGGACAATACGGGGCTTTCGTGCACAGACAGACGAACGACCCCGCGGCTCACAGCGCCGTGCAGGGGCCCGGGGGCACATCCAGCGAATCGTCTTCGGATGCTGACGGCTGGAGGAGAGAGGGACGGGACCAGGTGGTGGGGCGGGCAGTCGAGTATGCTCCCGGGCCCGCGGAAGCGGTTCGTGGGAAGAGCCCCGGGACCCCCGCCGGGGCGGCGGTTGCGGACGCAGCCGTATCTCGGTTTCGGAAAAAAAAAAAAAAAATCTTTTTCGAGGAATGCCCTTCTGGCTTGAGTCATTAAGGACACCCAAGAGGACTGCCGTTGCCGCAGGAGGAAACGCGATTTTTTTGGTCCGTGGAGTTGGGGGCGGGCGAAAGTCGATGAGGCAATATCGCGTGCCTGAGCACCCTCCTCTCTTCTCTCCGACTCTCACTCCAGCCGTCTGCTGCCTCCTGCCTGCCCGGGGCTCGGCCGCGGGGAGCTGGGGAGCTAGTTCGGAGGGCGGCATCCCTCATGCCGGGCTGTGTGAGTGAAGAGCGGTGCTTTCAGATTGGAGTCTTAACATCTGTCTCACTAAGTGACATGCCATGCACTGAACTCCTGCAGTGTTCAGGGAGGCCTTGGCACCTAGAGAGGCAAGCCCCACTTGGGCACATGCTACTGAGACTAAGTAGTCAATCTGTTCCGTGCGTGTTGCTATTTCCTGCAAGCAGCAATGCTCCATCTTTTTCCAGATGGCATGGTGTATATCTGTTGGGGATGCCTGCATTCAACACTCCCCCAAAGTTGACAAACAAACCAACAAACCTCCAAGTTCCTAAAGGATGCCTTGTTCTCGTATTCTGGGAGATGCTGGGTTTTCCTTTTCTAATCACAAACCCATCTGCCTTCACCTTTCTCTAAGACTTTCTGCCTAAAGCCATCAATAGGCTTCATAAAAGTTAATAAATTGATAAAAACAACACAGTTCTTCCAAATAGATTTGTGTTTCTTTCTTTCTTTCTTTCTTTCTTTTTTTTTTTTAACAGTTGTATAAACAAAGGTGCAACCTACTACAGAGGCATTCACTTTAGATGAATTTTGTGGTACTCATGATAATCACCAGCATCACTGCCCTGCCAGGTAGTGGGAGTAATACTGATCTGAGGAATAAATTTGGAACCAGGAAAAACCATTTGTTTCTTTCTATTTTTAATTTATCTTTACTAAACAGGACACAATGGCCCTATTAATAAAGGTGCTTGTTTACCCTTACTTCATGCGATGTAGAAGTCCTGTGAATAGCTGAAGTGTTTTGGTTTCCATGCAAGCCATTCTGTGCTGACACTGTGCTGACATTCTTTTCCATCACTGTTGATGTACGTATGGTTTTATTTCCACCATGTGTGTCTGCAGTTAGCAGCAGAACAAAGTTGCAGCAAAATCTGGAAACATAATCAGATCAGCAAATGATAAAGGCATTTTTTAGAGGAACCAGAAATGTATATGCCTACAAAAGACAATTTGATGTTTAAAACATGCTTCTAACTACACTGATATGAAAGACTACTAAGGATCAAGGAATCCAATTACTTTTTCTTTAATTGGATGCTTTTTCTATGTATGAAAAGTTCTTTTAATAAATAGTACTTGTCAGCAATTCATCTGGTCTCTTGTTTCCTCTCAACATTAATCCTGAGTGCCTTCTCTTTCTTTTTGTCACTTCTCTACCATGCAGCCAAGCAGCTCCCTGCCCAGACTTGGATCAGGTAGGTAGGAAGAGAAATAACAAAAGTATATGAAGTGCTTATAAATCAAGCATCTCAAAACTTTCAACTTTTACTTACTCCAGCAATAATAATACTGAGGCCTTACTTCTGACAGCAGGTTTTTACCTGAGATGTTGGCCAAATCTGAAGGATTTGCAAGTGGCTTCCATTAAGAGAAATAACCCAAGACGAGGTAGTTTTTGAATTGAGCTTTATAACAGATCTCATTTCTTCCCCAATGCTTGTTGCGTGGCAGTCCTGTTCTGTCTTGAAGACACCACATTTGCAGCCATGCTTGAGCAGCGGAAAGAAGGGATTAAGAAATATCTGTTGCTACTTTGCTGCAGGTCAAGATGGTATCTTCGTGGGCAGGAGTGCTGCCAGCCCTCACTGGGAGAGGAAGTCTGAAGCCAACAAGAAGTCACTGACTTTGGTAGACATTTCTGATCAATATTATTAACATTACCGGCAGTATAATTTATCAGTCTGACTTGTATTTGCTGAGACAGTTTGAGATTGTTACATCTTGGTACATGTAGCTGAAAGGCAAATTTTACTTTTTTTTTTTTTTTTGCATGAGCGATGTGTTCCTGCCTGAAATGCCTTACTGCTGCAGAAATGCCAGTCATACCCAGAATGTTAACATAATTATACTTTGGGGGTGTAAGATTTGGGAACTTCTTACATTATGAAATTATATACGTGGAAAGGTGAGGTGGAGGGAGATAGTGATTACCCAAGTGAAGTATGGGAGATGGGAAGGAAGTGAGTTGGTGCTTGAGAACTTGCAGAGTGTGTGTCACAGCCTGAGAGCCCAGGGTAGGCAGCCCTGGGCAAAGCAGGTGCATCTAGCCTGTCTGTGGCCTACCTACTCTTGACAGGAGCCATATGAGACTGATCTGACTGGGCACACACTGCTCAGATTGCTGTTTTCAGGAATCTGGCTATGGTAGAAGAGTCCCCTTATGGAAGCTCTTTGGTTGCAGAGGGCACTGCATGTATAACCACTGCCCAGCGCCATATAACTGGTGTGACAGAGTGCAGGCAGCTCACCAGTAATGCCCTATATGGGAGACCTGCACTCAGAAAAGCTGAAGATGATGTTAGGGATATCCCTCAAGTGTTTAAGGTCAGGTTGGATGCAGCTTTGGGCATCCTGACCTAGTGATGGCAGGGAGGTTGGACTGGATATAGATGGTCTTTAAAGGTCCCTTCCAACCCAGACTATTCTTCAGTTCTATGATTCCCATACACACAGCACAGAAGTAAAAACTTAGTGTTCTCATGTTCATAATTTTTTTTTGTTGTAAAAGTTTATTTCAGAATCTTTACTGAGGAAATGAAGTTTGTTTGTTTGTTTATTTTAAATTAAATTAAATTTAAATTTTATGCATCACAATTTCCAACATGATGGAAATTCAAGATGTTGGCACATTTTTCTCCACATTCCCACTTGCTGCCTAGATTTGGTCTGCCTCTCTGTCTCTATTCACATTTAAAATCCTAGCTTCTAGAGCAAAATCAACAGCTGAGTGCTGTCCAGGGCCTCCACCCTCCACATGCCACTTTAGAGAGACAAGGGTATTCCGGAGCACCCCATATGGCTGGTAGCTGGCAGTGAACAAAACAGCTCTGAGAGAGCATCACAGATCCTGCTGTTGGTTGGTACACCTCAGTTCCCCTCTGATATCAAAAGACTTTTCAACAAAACACAGTTCTGCATTGCTGAAAAAGACGAATCCTTTTGATCTAATAGTCCATGATGACAGTATTTATTTGGACGGCTGCTGATGACTATCAGCACCAGCAGTGGGGCTTAGGCTTGAATGAATGAATATGGAGTATCTTTCTCCTAAGCCTCCTAATGCTGCTGGCTTCAACATAGCACCTCAAAAAGTCCAGGCTTGAATATCCAAATCCCACCACATAATGACTGGCACATACTAAATTTTAAGAGCTCCATCTGAGTTCTAAATATTATTCTCAGGGAAATTTGTTTTTAAAATTTTCTAGCTCTAAGGAGAGTGAACACCCTTCAGGAAGAGAAGTTTCAGCACCAGCAACCAAAGCAACTTCTACCTTGCTTCAGCAGGATCCAGAATTACACAGAGTAATAGATAGCAGCAGTACAACAGTACAGAGAGAAAATGGAAATTCCAACTAAGCAGGATGAGGAGAAGGTCTAGCACTCACAGACCTCCTGATATAAAGGACTTTCACCCAGAACTGCTGCTCAACTCTTGCCTGTTCCAGGGATAAGTATTCCCTGTTGGATACCCTCTGCCCCTCTGCCAAGAAGTCTTCTTCATAACATCCCAAATGACATGGAGCACTGTGGGTACCACACAGCCTTGGATGTGCATATGGTGCTGCCAAGGCCTTGTGGTCTCCAGACAGTCCAAGGAAGCTGCAGCATGGGGTGGCACCTGGCAGGAGGGTGCTTGGGGTGGACCGGCCAGCAGAAGTGTGTCAGGCTGCAGGCCTGTGCCCTGGCGGGGGTGGCCATGTTGTCTGCCCAGTCCTGTGGCCCAGACCCCTCCCCTGACCTACAGGAGGCTAAAGGGCAAGTTGTTGTACAAAGGCAGCTGCTCTGTGCCAGTTCACAGGATGTGGGAACTGAGAGAAAGCACACAGCTGATCCCATCAGTGGATGGGAGCCTTGTTTGTGTTAGGTTTTTCCCAGTGGAGAAAATTATTCTTAGGGAGGACAGGTTCAAAAGGGCTGCTGCTGTGCAATGCCTTTGTACTAGTGCAAATGTATCTCCATTTGTGCTTTCTGATGAAAGCTGTTAGCAGGTAGAGCCAACTCATCTGGCTGAAAGTTGCAACTACTTGTGAGCTGGCAACCTATGCCACGAACAGGTTTTCAAGGGCTGTCTGGAGAGGGGAGCAAAGCTCTCTGACACTTACACGCGTGCATAGACTTTCAGCTGCTGATGTGACAAAAGATCTGAGCCCATTGTTTTCCTGGTCTGGTGTGTCTGCATTAGTTGTGTAGCAACTAATGCAGCAAGAAATTGATGGAAGATGCTTCCAGATCCAGCATTGTTTTAAGAGAGCCACACTCTGATTTTCTACTTGTAGCATTCATAGAATCACGGTTTGAGATGGAAGAGATCTTAAAGATCATTTAGTTCCAACCCCAAGCGTCTCATCTGCAGGCACACCTCCAACTAGACAAGGCTGCCAATAACCTTGAACGCCTCCAGGAATGAGGTATCCACAGCTCCTCTGGGCAACCTGTTCCTGTGCCTCACTGCCCTCACTGCTATGAATATCTTCTTTATCTAGTCTAAATCTCCCTTCTTCTAATTTAAAGCTGTTACCCCTAGTAGTGGCTCCCTCACTGCACTCCCTGGTACAGAGTTCTATAACAACTTCCCTGTAGGACTCCCTTAGGTACAGGAAGGCTGCTTTAAGGTGTCTCTGGAGCAGACACTGATCTGAGTGCATATTTGTGTGTTAATGTGGACACTTTATTTCTTATTGAGAATGTGTTAGTAAACCTTTTCAAATACATATGGCATGACTCTTGATTATACTTAATTATTTGAAAACTCATGGCAGCCTGGTGTCTGGAAAAAATGTGGTGCTGCACCCTTTTTTAAGAAGGGTGGGAAGGATGACCCATGGAGTTACTGATCTGTCAGCCTCATCTCTGAGCTAGGAAAGAATGTAGAGGATGTCCTCCCAGCAACTATGCTAAGGCTCATGGAAGAGAGAGAAGTGGAGTGAGACAACCAAAGACTTGTGTTTTCATAACAGCAGGGGTCAAATCTAAAGCAAAATTACTCTAACTCAGTGAAAAGGGCATAATTACCATTTTACAGATAACTCTAAGTCATGTTCATCTGACATTGTCTTTTTAGCTGTGCACATGGGGGAAAAACTTTTGGATTATCTGTTAACTGCCATAGCAGTATGTTATTGTACTTGGGATACCACAGAATTGTAGAATGATGTAAGTTGGAGGGGACCTTAAAATCAACCCCGTTCCAAACCTCCTGGCATGGGCAGGGCTGCCACCCACCAGACGGAGGGCCCCATCCAACCTGGCCTTGAATGCCTCCAGGGACAGGGCATCCACAGCTTCTTTGGGCAGCCTGTGCCAGTGCCTAACCACCCTCTGAGTAAAGAATTTCTTCCTAATCTCATCTAAGCTAAATCTCTCCTCTTTTAGTTAAAAGACCCTCCTCCTTTTTCTATCGCTACTAGCCAGTGTAAAGAGTCGGTCCCCCTCCTGCTTATAGCTCCCTTCAAGTACTGAGAAGGGTGCAATGAGGTCTGCTGAGAGCCTTCTCTTCTCCAAGGTGAATAAGCCCAGCTCCCTCAAGTTTTCTTCAAAGGAGAGCTGCTGCAGCTATTTGATTCCATGTATGATGGATATATACTCTGTGTACAAGGGAATGGCTCAGATGCGTGAAACTTTGCTGCAGAGTGGCTGGCGGAGAGCTTAGAAGAGAAAAACAGAGGTGAAGGCAAAATGGTGGGTGACTCTTACAGACAACTGAAAGTTTCTTCAAGCACTCAGTGTGAAACCAGTGTTATCAAGGCCACACAGAATCAGGACATAAGTGAGATAGGTCATGCTTATACCTGGACAGCCTTTGAGATGAAGATGTATTTATTAAAGTATTAACACGAACTTTCTGCAAATCTCAGATTAAATCAATTTGATCTTCAGTGTTCAGAAAAATATTCAAAAGCAGAAGGCTCTTGATATTCTCCCTCTGCAAATATTTGTCCTGTTAGGAGAGTGATTTTCAGGGAAGTTCCTTGAGATTGTTGTCTCCTTCTGAGAAAGAAAGCATTTTACCCCGTTACAGAATTGAGGTAAAGAAAAAAATGTTTACCTAGAGGAAGGACAGCTACCTTTTGTCAAAAGCAAACAAACAATCAAATAAATAAATGTAGGAGCTGAGTCAGAAATTGTCTTGAGAGGAAAAGTCAACGGCAAGAAAGGACACAGCAGTTCTGGTCCATCTTCTCTCATTTGATGCAGCTAGTTACAGTCACAACTCTATCTTCGTCTCTCTGGAGCCAATACTCCAATACTTATAACTAAGGGCATGTATGAAGGAATTGGATATTTTCCTTTTTCCTTTGGAATAAAATTTTAACGGTGAGGTTCCACATGAATGGCAACTGCCAGGGACTACAACAGGCAAAGGCAGCAGTTTCTACAAATCTACTCACTGCTAGTGAAAGTGGGAAGCACTGTCCCGCACTTAAAAAGGGAACATAAATAATGGTGATGTTCCTTATTTGTAAAAATACATAGATAGAAAAGCTGTCAAGAGATGGCCTTTCAGTTTTTTCTTAAGGCAAAAACAAGTACATCCACGCTATTTTTGACAGAGGGGCTGCTAGCATGCTTGTTTGCATCAGGATATGAAAATGACGGTTCAAGACAAGCTCCCGTAGTTTGTAATCTGTATGTTTTCTACCTCAAAAAAAGAGAACGCATTAGTCCCTTCCTCACTGCAGATGTTTTCTGTGCTCATGAGGGATGTTGTTTCCTCTCAGGGTTCTTGTATTTTTTAAAGGTCAGGTTTTTTCTAAACTTCTGACATTCTTGGTCGACAGTTTTCTGCAACAGAAACTAGACTCAATGTTGCAGCTGAGAGATGATCAATTTCCTTTGACTTGCCAGATGACATTTGAGTTTACACAGCAGATTATGCTGTTTGCTTTTCTTTTCCTCCTGTATCACACTGGTGAATCATATTCAGTTTTTATACTATTTTTTGTTTTTGACCTGACAAAAAAGTTATACTGTGGCTAGATGTTCTGTGTATTTAAAATGAAGTAAAGATAATACAGTATGAACTTCTGAGAGATCTTACTGAAAATGTCCTTTCAATGTGAAATCTGTCGATTTACTCCAGGCATCTATATTGAATATCTACTCAGTTGTTAACCAATCTGCTTCTCCCATGACAACTTACATCCTTTAAGAAACCTTAATGGGACATCTTCTCAAAGGCTTTTTGTAAATTTAACTGTGCTAGGAGTGATATATTATATATATGCTGATTCCAATTAATGCAATACACTGACGAGGAGTGGCCCTTCCTTACGAAGTCAAGGTTTTCATAGAATCACAGAAAGACCTAGTTTGGAGTGGACCTTAAAGATCGTGTTGTTTCCTACCCTCTGCTCTGCATAGTTGCCACACACTGGCAGGTTGCCCAGTGCCCCATCCAACCTGGCCATGAACAGCTCCACGGATGGGACGCCCACAGCTTTTTTGGGAAACAATCTTCATTGATCTTCATTAACATCTTCATTGTTGACCTTGATGAGAGGGTAGTGGCCACCCTCAGCAAGTCTGCTGATGATATGAAGTTGGGAGGATTGGCTGACACACCTGAAGGCTGTGCTGCCATTCAGAGAGACCTGGACAGGCTGGAGAGCTGGGCGGTAAGAAACCAGATGAGGTTTAACAAAAGCAAGTGTAGAGTCTTGCACCTAGGGAGGAATAATTGCATGCAAAGGTACAGGTTGGGGGATGAACTGCTGGAGAGGAGATCTGCAGAGAGGGACCTGGGTGTCCTGGTGGACGACAGGTTGGCCATGAGCCAGCAGTGTGCCCTGGTGGCCAAAAAGGCCAATGGCATTCTGGGGTGCATTCAAAAGGGCGTGGCCAGCAGGTCGAGGGAGGTGATCCTCCCCCTCTACTCTGCCCTGGTAAGGCCTCATCTGGAGTCCTGTGTCCAGTTCTGGGCTCCCCAGTACAAAAAAGACAGGGATCTCTTGGAAAGAGTCCAGCAGAGGGCCACAAAGACAGTGAAGGGCCTGGAGCATCTCTCCTATGAAGAAAGGCTAAGTGAACTGGGTCTGTTTAGCCTTGAGAAAAGAAGACTGGGAGGGGACCTGATCCAGGTCTATAAATATCTAAGGTGTGGAGGGCAAAGTGGTGAGGCCAGACTCTTTTCAGCAGTGTGTGGAGACAGGACAAGGAGAAACGGCCAGAAACTGGAGCATAGGAAGTTCCGCACCAGTGTGCGCAAGAACTTCTTGACGGTGAGGGTGACGGAGCACTGGAACAGGCTGCCCAGGGAGGTTGTGGAGTCTCCTTCTCTGGAGATATTCAAGACCCACCTGGACGCCTACCTGTGCGACCTGGTGTAGGGAACCTGCTTAGGCAGGGGGGTTGGACTCGATGATCTCTGGAGGTCCCTTCCAACCCCTATGATTCTGTGATTCTGTGATTCTGTGAAAATCTGTTGCAGCGCTTCACCAACATGCAAAGAATTTCTTTCTAACACCTAACCTAATTTTTCCCTCTCTTTCAGTTTAAAAATGTTTCCCGGTGTCCTATCACTGTCAGACCATGTGAAAAGTGAGTTTGCATCTTGTTTATAAGCTCCTTACAAACACTGACAGGCTGCAGTGAGGTCTTCCAGGAGCCTTCTCCTCTTCAGCCTGAACAAGCCCAGCTCCTTCAGCTTTTCTTAGTAGAAGAGATACTCCAGCCCTCTGGTGTCCTTCACAGCCTCCTCTGGACTTGCTCCAACACTTGCACATTTTTCTTGTGTTGAAGCTGCCAGCCCTAGGCACATTTACCCAGATGTGGCCTTACAAGCCTGTCCAGGTCCCTCTGGATTGCATCTCTTCCTTCCATTGTACCAACTGGACCACTCAGCTGGGATCCATCAGGAAACTTGCTGAAGATACACTTGAAACCCCTGTCTTTGTCATCAGTAAAGGTGTTGAAGAGCACTGAACCCAAGATGTACCCTTGAGGGGCATGGCTCATGGCTGGCCTCCACCTGGACATAAAGTCGTTGACCACAGCCCTCTGACCATGGCCATCCAATCCATGCTCTATCCACCAAATAGTCTAGCCTTCAAATCCACCTTTCTCCAATTCAGAGATAGGGATGTGGTGCAGGATAATGCCAAAGGACTTGCATCCAAGTATACTTTTTCCCAAGTACAACTATTTGTTTTTCTGGTCCACTCTTGGATTCCCATTAAAAATCTGGTGTCATACTTGTCACAATCCGGTCCTTCCATACTAAGGCTTGTTTAGCCACTATTACATGCTTACACTGCTTCGTTGACTATTTCACCTCTTGGTTTCTTTCATACACTCGGGTGAATGCCAGCTGGACCTAACAGTTCTTTGCTCTCATTCATTTTTCTGGGGGAAAAAAAAAAGGAATTTTATTTTGAGCCAGCTCTTTAGATTTTCCTCTGCCAAAAATGGCTCTGATATCTGAATCTACATTACACAACAATGCAATATTTAAATGCTGTGGGTGTTTTTTTTTCCTTAGAACACCTTTACATCTGTTTATTTGTTTATTTGTTTACTCCACACACTTTCAGCTTTCAGCTTAAATGAAAATGTAGTCATTTGATTTTCAAGTCTTCGTGCAGTTATTCTGCCAAGTAGTTTTTTTATGCCTAGTTTGTCAGGAGATCATGGTTGGCTCTGCCTCTTACTTGGACTTGATTTCCATGTTAAAATATTCTTTGTTTAACAACTGATAATCGTTCTCTGGTGGTTGAACAGAGTTGCACTCATGTTTGTGTGCATGTGTGCGTGCTTGTTGTTTTTATAATTCCTTTTGATCTACCAAAAAATTACTCGTTTTTGTAAGTAACAGGTATTTCTGATGTTTGAGAGTGTTTTATACTTTGACGTGCTATTTCCAAATGCCCTCTAGCATGTTTTCCTTTCCCTTTTCCTTTTCCCTACTCCTCAGAGCAACCACCCCCATCTCAAAAATTAAAATGAGTTCAGCTTTTCTTTCCCTCTGCAAGACTACAGCAACAGAGTGCCTTGTGCTACATGCTCAGGGGGTTATAAGACTCATGCTGAGTGAGGTCTCTTGGATTTTTTATAGCTAGCCTGTTTTACTCTTCTTGAGGGTTCCCTGACGTGTTCCTTCAAGAGCTAACTACTCATTGTATCTAAAATGTCGGTCCCTGAGTCATATAGGATAGATATCTGAAGACTGGAGGAAAGCCAGTATGTCTCCAGCCTTCAGAAAGGGCAAGAAGAAGGAGCTGGAAAACCACAGGCCAGTCAGCCTCACTTCCTCCCCCAGGAAGTCATTTCCAAGGAGATGGAAGAGAAAACATCTATGAGGAGCAGGCAACATGCATTTGCCAAGGGGAAATCCTACTTGACAAATCTGGTAGACTTCTATGATGCCATGGGTAGATAGGAGAGGGTGATATTTTTTGTTGACTTCAGCAAGGCTTTGACACTGTCTCCCTGCTTCTAGGTGAGCTCTGGGGAACAGGCTAGTGAGTGGACAGCAAGGTGGATTGAGAACTGACTGGCAGAGCTCAGAGGGGTGTGATCAGTGACGCAAAGTCTAGCTGGAGGCCTGTAGCTAGTAGTAGCCTGTAGCTTCTGGGGGCCAGAAGTGGTTCTGGTCTTGTTCAACAACTTCATCAGTGACCTGGCTGAAGGGATAGAGTGTACCCTCAGCATATTCTGTCTGTGAGCTCTTTCTGGGTAAGACAGATATCCTGCCTACCCTTTCCTGCTTTGTGCAAGTTTGGACACTATTTAATTTGGATGATATCAAACAAACTAGTCAGAACTACAGGCACAAAATTAAAGTTTCATGCTTGTGATTAATGATTTTGCAGTTCAGTGACTGAAAGAGATTACTCAACAAAATAGGGAAGATAATGTAGGTGTCGGTGTACCTAGCAAGGCAGATCTGCTTGATTAATTCTGTAAGAGAGAAAGTCAGCTTCAAAGAGAACTTCTCCAGAAAATCTGCGGAAATATGTGGGAAGAAGAATTGGGAAATTGCTCTCCGCCAGTCAGAACCAAACCGATTACATAAGAGATTCAGTGACAGCCTTAAAATTACACTGAAGTAAAAACATGCATCTAAAGACACTTATCCCAAGAGCATTTATAGTGAACTGAATCCTCTTTAGGACCACGGATGAGAGGGTCCTTTGGGAGGCAGTTTTGGAGGGCATGGGAATACTTTTTTGGAGGCTGGGAATACTTTAAGGAAGTAATTTTAAGGGTGCAGGAGCCGACCATCCCAAGTCATGGAAGATGAGCCGATGGGCAAGGAGGCTGGACTGGCTGAACAGTTTCAACAACAACAACAGGTTGTTGTGACCAAAATGCAGGACCTGACACTTGACTCTATTGAAAATTGGGGAGGAGTGGCTGGAAAGCTGCCTGACAGAAAGGGACCTTAGTGTACTGGTGGACAGTTAGCTGAATACGAGCCAGCAGCGTGCCCAGGTGGCCAAGAAGGCCAATGGCATCCTGGCTTGGATCAGGAATGGTGTGGTGAGCAGGACTAGGGAAGTAATTCTGCGATGACGCCTCACCTCAAGTACTGTGTTCAGTTTTGGGCAACTCAATACAGAAAGGACATTGAGGTGCTGGAGCAGGTCCAAAGTAGAGCAACAAGGCTTGTGGAGGGCTTGGAGAATATGCCCTACAAAGGGCATGTTTAGTGTGGGGAAGAGGAGGCTGAGGGGAGACCTTATTGCCCTCTTCCAGTACCTGAAAGGTGATTACAGCGAGAGAGGGGTTGGTCTCTTCTCACTGATGACAGGATGAGGGGAAATGTCCTCCAGTTGTGTGAGGGGAGGTTTAGGTTGGATATCAGGAAAAACTTCTTTACAGAAAGCGTGGTTAAGCACTGGAATAGGCTCCCCAAGGAGGTGGTGGAGTCACCATCCCTGAATGAGTTTAAAAACTGTTTGGATGTGGTGCTCAGGGACATGATTTAGTGAAGAGTTGTTAGAGTTAGGGTAGTATGGTTAGGTTGTGATTGGACTTGATGATCTTGAAGATCTTTTCCAACCTGAGCAATTCCATGATTCTAATAAATCAATCTGACTGAAGAAAAACTGAAAAATTATGCTTTGAACCAAGATCAGTTATGTGATCTGTGATCTGCTTTGCTGTGCTCTTTGACATCTGGGAGGGTATTAATGAGAATTAATGTTCTCAGGACAATTTAAGGAATGTTCACGAAACTTAATACACAGGCAACTGGGATGTAATATCATCACAGCAAATTCATGAAGTAAAATCTTAGGAGTAGAAAGAGGTAAAGTAAGCTTTTGGCAGAAAGAGTATGAGACAACCAAATGAAAAGTACTGAAAAGACATTGTCAGTTACATGGTCTGCATTTGTATTGTGTTTTAACAAGGCAGCAGCCCAGCACCACACAGCATTTCACTTACTCCTTCTCCCACTGGGATGGGGGAGAGGGTTGGAAAAATAACCAACGCAGCAGAACTTGCGAGTTTAGATAAAAACAATTTACTAAGAATGAAAGGGAAGAGAAAAGGAAAATAACATTAGTAATGTTAATGATATAATAAATACTTATAAATCATGTGGTGCACAATGCAATTGCCCACCACTTGCTGACTACTGCCCAGCCATTCCCCGAGCAGAGGCTGCCCTCCTAGCTGACTCATCTCAGTTTTTAATTGTTTTTCCCACATAATGTCATAAGGTACAGAATATTCCTTTGGCCTGCTTAGGTCAGCTGTAGTGGTTCTGTCTGCTCCCAGCTCCTCCTGCTTCCCCAGCCCCCTCACTGTCAGTACAAGAAGCTGAAATGCCCTTGGTTCTGTGCGGCACTGCTCAGCAACAAGTAAAACACAAGTGTATCATCAACACAGTTTTTTTTTTCTCCCAAAGCCAAAAGCATCATACTAGACACTATGAAGAAAAAATCAACTCTGTTCCAGCTGAAAGCAGGATGATATGAAAGTTTTTTAACAATGCTTATGACTCATACCATTAACAAAAGGATTACTCAGTACAATTCAACATCTCATCAAGTTAAGAAGTACCACCAAAGTAGGTACAAATTGTCATCTGGGTGCAGCACAGAACCCCATGGCACCAGCATCATGTTTCAGGAGGGCCCCCGAGGAATGTAAAGAAAATGTATCTTTTCTTGCTAGGTAAGTCAACTCCCAGAACAGTTTTTATATTATTTCAAATTAAATTGAATTAAATTCCTATTTTGCTAAATGTCATGCTCCAAAAGGGAACCATTACAATGTCTGATACGAAAACTGACAAAAGCAAAACCCACTTTATTTCTTACCAAACTTCTCTTTTAATGATGAAAAAGCTAACACTATTGTACCCAACATGTCCACTGTTCAAAAGTAACAGGTTTTGTTGAGTCTTTTTTTCCACAGCGCATCAAAAGAAATTCACAGCCGAGCCTGGGTTGTTTTTCTGTATCAGAAGACTCAACAACATCTTCATATGGGTTTCATCAGTGTGTTGCAGTGGTTTTTTTGTTTCAGAAACTTGTTCATGCTATTTCAGCTTAGTGATCAGAAGACATGCAAATTTGGTGGCCTGGATCTCTCTGCTTCTTTCCTGGCACTGACTGTTCTCCTGCTTATCTGCGTCTTGGTGTAAAAGACTGGGACACTGGGAAGAAGTGGGTGTTATTCCACAACTGCACTAGAGACCACAGTGTCTCGGCAGCTTAGTATCATCTGACTTCCTCCCTTGCCTCTTTCCCTGTCAGGAAGCCCGGCAAGAGACAGAGGGAGGAGAGACCCTTAGAGCTGTTTTGCCACCAGTGCTGCAAACAAGGATAGAATCATAGAATCATGAGATCATGATTCTGAGGTCTTAGAAGACCTCAGAAGTCAACTCAGAAGGTCAACCACCCATACGTCACCAACATTTCCACACTCAATCATGTCCCTTAACACAACGTATAAATGTTCCTTAAACACCTTCAGGGATGGTGAGTCCACCACCTCCAAGGGCAGCCTGTTCCAGAGCCTGACCACTTCTTCTGAGAAGAAATTTTTTTATAATACCCAATCTGAACCTCCATTGGTGCCACTGGAGGCCATTCCCTATAGTCCCATCACTAGTTATGCAGGAAAAGAGGCCAAGACCCGCTTCACCACAACCTCCTTTCAGGCAGTTGTAGAGAGCTATATGGCCTCCCCTGAGCCTTCTCTTCTCTAGACAATATCAGTTCAGTTCATTTCCCCTCAAAAAAATTGTGCTCTAGGCCCTGCACCAGTTTTGTTGCCCTTCTCCAGACATGCTCCAGGGCCTCTATGTTTTTCTTGTAGTGAGGGACCCAAAACTGAACACAGTGCTCAACCAGAGCTGAGTACAGGAAGACAATCACCTCCCTGCTCCTGCTGGCTACACTAATTCTCATACAAGCCAGGATACCATTGGCCTTCGTGGCCACCTGCGCATGCTGCTGGCTTATATTTAGCAAAGTGTCAATCAACACCCTCAGGTCCATTTCTTCCACATAGTCTTCCAGCCACTCTGTCCCAAGCCTGTAACGTTGCCTTGGGTTGCTGTGGACAAAGTGCAGGACCTGGTACTTGGTACTGTGGAAATTCAACCCCTGGGCCTCAGCCCAGTGATCCAGCTTTTCCAGATTGCTCTGAAGGTCCTTCCCACCCCCAGGCAGATCAACACTTTTTCCCAGCTTAGTGTCATCTGCAAACTCACTGAGGGGGTGCTCAAATCCCCTGTCCAGGTCAATAAACATATCAATAAACACATCAAACAGGACGGGCCCTAGTACCGACCCTTGGAGAACACCATGTGTGACTGCTAGCTGGATTTAAATTCCACTCACCACTACTCTCTGAGCCTGGCACTCCAGCCACTTCTTTAACTAGCAGAGGGTGTACCTGTCTAGACCACAGGCTGCCAGCTTCTCCAGGAGAATACTGTGGCAGACAGTGTCAAAGGCTTTGCTGAATTCAAGCTTGGCTTTTACCCGTCTGATTTTCTCAATGCATATCCTGAAAAATTCTCCCCAGGTTGCTTGTCCTTTCTTCCACAGCAGGTAGGCTCTCTTTTGCTCCTGAAGCCTCAGAAAAAGGTCTCTGTTTACCTATGCCAGTCTTCTTTCCCATCGTCTCATCTCATTGCACATGGGGACAGCCTAATCCTGTGCCTCTAAGACTTCCTTTTTGAGGAGCAACCAGCCTTCCTGGACCCCTTTACCCTTCAGAACTGACTCCCAAGGTACCCTCCCTACCAGCATCCTGAACACTTCAAAGACTGCCCTCCAGAAGTCCAAGGTAGCAGTTTTGGTGACTCTCTTCCTGACTTCACCGATAATAGAGAACTCTACCATTTTGTGGTTGCTCTGCCCAAGACAGCTCCCAGCCTCCACATTTCCAACCAGTCCTTCTCTGTGAACAGCAGGTGTCTCTCAATGAGCCCTACTAGCTCCTGGGGCTAGCATTCATTTTCCCCTTTGAGACAGGTGAGACTCATCTGCAGCCATCAGGCCAGGTACCTAGTAAACCACCCCATGGTCAAAGAAAACAAAATTCCGGTGATTGCACTAGCCTCTTAGTCAAGTATTTATGAGATGAGGTGAGATGAGGTGAGATGGGATTTCCTGGTCCTCCCAGTATCCCTTGCTGCCACTGAAGGGATAGAGGAAAACACCATCCATAGTCCTGCTCCACCAACTAGCTGCCCCAGTGCCATGAAGCCCCTTTTGATAGCCTTCAGGCTTCACTCAGTGGCTTTATCGCTGCCAGCCTGAACTATCAGTAAGCGATAACAAAACAAATTCAGGAGTCTTCTAGTAATGCAGAAAAAGGACTTAGGCAGACTTAGTAGGTGGGAATGAAGAAAACCTGGGGTGGCCATTAGGAAAGAAATAGGTTGAGGAAGAAGTGAGAGACGTGGGGCAGAGCAGGGAGAAGCTGTGCATGTCTAGGAACGTGACTATGCCATAGCAAGATGCCTTGCTGGTCATTGGGCAGTTGGCAACCACAGTTAGGGCAAATAGTTATATTTGAACTTCAGGTTTTGTGAAAAGTTAGAAGCCTCTTAAAGCAGGCAGCCTGTAATTCTGTGCAATTTGTTCTGTGATGCCCTTTCCTGTAGGGGCTTCTGACTTACAGCCATCACTGTGGTCAGGCAATTTAGATGAGCTGCTTAACACTGCATCAACACAAGTAAGGCGTGCATATTCTGAATGCACAGGATGCACCCAAGAATGAGGAAGGACTCAGTCTTCCTTTCGGTCTCACAGTTGTTGGCAATTAGGAATAAGCATACAACTCAGGAAAAATAAGTACTTACCTTGAACCAAAGAGCAACATTCCAACCCAAGCAAAACTCCAGTGCAAACAAATGCAGAGGAAAGGCCGCACACTCTAAATTATATTCAGAGGAAACCATAGACACGTATTTTGCTCAAAACCTGCCCAACTGTAAGAAAATATTTTAACACACTGTGAAAACTTTTTGCTGTTTGTCACACTGACGAGTCACTGTTTTATAGTAAAGTCTAAATGTGAGACACAGCTGCATCATGTATTTGCTTTCTCTTAGATCATGGGTCAGTCAGAGGGAGAGACAGACAAACCATGCAGACCAAAGGAAAAAAGATACCTGTGCCTATGTGACAGACACCAGCAAACATCATTAATGTGCACTAATCTTCCAACAGGAAATCCCCAGACACGAGGGTAGAGCGTTTGTCACAACACAGCATGTGCAGTTTGTTCGACTTGTGATCTCTTGTATGAGAACACTTACTCTTTCCCTATCAAATGACCAAGCTTTTTGTCGTTGTTGTTGCAGAACAAGTCTTCTACACTCTTGATTGTTTTATCTTAGAATGTTAAGAAGGGAGGGCTTCATGGTTTTTCCTCTCCTGAAGGAACTGCTGCAACAAATTATGCCCAGCATTACCCCTGTAAATCCCTCTGAGGACCAGTAGCAGAAAAGTCTACTAAAAATTTAATTATCCATGTTGTCGAAGATGTGAGAACTTAGAAGACTCTGTAAGAAAAAATGCTGGGGCTGGCTGTATTAGACTAGGACAGGTGAAGAAAATCTTGTCTGATTAAATCAGCCAACAAGAAAATAAAACATAAGTGTGGTAGTGTTTGCATAAATATTGCTCTAATGGAGAGTCACTAAACAAATGCAAAAATTGAAGCTATTGTTCCTGTGATAACAGCTCTGTAAGGAGGCATTAATGGCTATTAGGGACAAAAATTTTCTATCTAAAAGTTGATAATAATGAACAAAGAAATAAGATTTTACAGATGTTTCTAGATGATTTCTCAACCACCTTAATTATTCATAATTACTCTAAGCAATAGCAATTTGTGTAGGGCACTGGACACATTGTAACCGTGGCAGCGTATTAGTCTCTTGTGGATCACTTTCCATGAATACACATGCATATCCTGCAGGGCTTCTGTCGGACTGTCTCCATTACAAACAAAAATACTAACTAGTTTGGGTAGCTCCAAATGGCACCACGCCACACCAGTTATGCTGAAGGCCTAACACACTTCTTGAAAGTGTGTGTAGGAGAGAATTGGCATCATGAAATACAGAGTGGCTGCTGGCAAAGAAAACTATAGCATAGCCACTGTCCTAAGTGTCATATAAAACACCGCTGATGTCTCCACTGTGAGAAAGAGGTATTGTGGAGAGCTTCAGTAGGCAATGTGAGTGATTTTAATTTAAGGTGATGGTTGGTCAACCACAAGAAGCCATTGAAGAAACACTACAAAAATTTAAACGGAGCAGGAGGAGACAGGGAGAAGAAAGTCAATCTGTTACCTGTTGGCGCACAAGTAGAAACTGAGTTAAAAGGGAGAGTGCAATCAGATAAAATTCTTCAAGGAGAAAGGATGTCATCTTCCAAGGGAAAATTTCATGTTATTTACTGCGGTCAAGATGATATCCTTTGATACCACCTCCACAGCATAAAGGGAAGTATCCTTGTGTTTCACTGTTTTCTATAGAGACACTATTGCCTGGAAATGCAAATAGGATTAAAAAACAAAGGCATATACGCACCATTTACAGGAAAAAAGTTCTTTGCAATTCTGTACATGCGTCATATTTGTGCACTTAGTTTTGAATGTTCTGACTCATATTTGGCTAGAATAAAGTATCTTTAGCGTTCAGAAAAGTTGTCTCTTTTCCATAATATAGACTCCTAAGGGAATATTTTTCTCTTTAATCTAGTTAATCTGATTTGATGTTATTTTCTTGCACACTAAGTATCTTGGATGTGATTTTTCTGTCAGAATGATGATTGTGAAGAAATACCTTTTTTTTTTTCCTTCTTAGATTGTTTTCTCTCGAATTTCCTGAGATTAAGAGTTCTTAATACTTTCTAGGTGTTTTCAGGGAGCCAGACTCTTCTCAGTGGTGTCCACTGAGGACAAGGGTAACGGACCCAAATGACAACATAATATTCTAACACACACACAAAAAAGCAACACTTTTTTACTGTGAGGTTAGTCAAACACTATCACAGGTTGCGCAGAGTTTGTGGAACTCGCAAACTGACCAAACGTGAAGGTTGCCAAATCGCATCCCAAAGGTGAACAGATCGATGGACATACACTGCCTCATTTTTGAATAGTACCTGGCCAGCTAGAACCCCAGATTCAAAGTTTCAGAGAAAATTGGGCTCCATGAAAAACTGGAAACACCAAACACCTCTCCGTGTTTGTTTCGTCACAGAAGAAGACAGGCATAACTGGTAGCTCCTGCCAGACTCCCCTTGCTCAGTCCACGTGCACAGGGGAGCCTACTAGCACTTACATGCAGTCATCTTGTTGCTTGAGGTACATCTCTATGGGAGCTCCTTGAGCACTCCTTTTTCGCAGAATCATGCAGTGGTTTGGTGTCTTGGCTTAGTGTGATTCAAGATTCCTTTCAGTGGAAACTTAGTTGAATTCTTGATGTGTTTTGTTAAGGGGGAAGACCCAAGGCTCATATACAGCAAGTTGGATTACTAACTGTGAGTTTTAAATACAATACACCTGACACATGCTTTTGCAGGGGAGATCTTGTCACTGAGTAATAGAGATCTGCTGTTCAGCCAAAGAGAAAGAAAATGGAAATTCCCACAGAGCACGTTCAGGAGGAGGTCTGCCTCTTACAGACTTCCTGCTTTGAAGGACTTTCACCCAGGACTGCAGATCTTAGCACTGCTGCTCAGCTCCTGCCTGTCCCAGGGATACTCACGCTCTGTCAGACATCCTACGTGAAGATGTCTTTCTCATAATATTTTGTATTAGAACTGTTAGGTCACAGTCTGAATCAGTGATTGAGCACCTGCTGAAGGGAGGTTGCCAGCCCTGGGATTAGAAGTGTAAGCAATTCATTTTTGCAACCTCATTTAAGGGCTGGCAGCTGCAAGGGAAACAACTCTACTTAGAGACTGTTTTCCTTTAGAGTGTTTGATGAGCCCTGATTCCCAGAATGGAGTGAGAGATTCCTTTTTTATTTCAGGATTGTGCCCTGTACCTTTCTTGGGTAATCCAAAACTGGTTTAAAGCCACTGTAACTGCTGTGACCTATCTTTACATTTGGTGAGTAGGCAGGAGGACCTACCATAGGCAATAAAAATTCTGAGGTGGCTTTATTTAAGGGTCTAGCAAATTAGTTTGGATTGGGGAAATCCATTTGCCTGGAAAAGGAGTTACCCAGGACATCCTGGGATTCCTAGGCTCTCTGTGGCATGGGCTGTCTTCTACAGTAAAAATATGGGGCTCATTAAGGGATAGAGGGGAACATTGCCAGCTCCCCAAACCAAATGATAGCATAACTTGAGGGCCTAGGAATTGATATTTTTCTAAACACAGAAAGACCACTTGAAGCATCCACCACAGCCTGGCCTATGTTAATGGTCTTAAATAATTTAAATCACTTGGAATAATATCTTGAGGATGAAAATCAATTATTATACAATCAAATTAAATAGCTAGAATGCAAGATTGCTGTATCAATGGGTAAACTTACCGAAATTAATGCAATGCAACTAGTCAGGGCCTTGTCTCTCATGAATGAAGGGGACCCTAAACAGCTGGACCCCTATGGCCCTGACAATATTGGAAAAGAAAATGCTAAAAAATCTGAACTAGAGCCTCTGGTGGAACTGGATTCTCTAGAAATCCAGCCAGTAGTCACTCAAAAAAAAAAAGAAAATCCAAGAAAGACATTAGAGAATACCACCTGAAGAATGGCTTCCTTCCCAAACTATGATACATGTTACTGAACATCTGTATACGGACACTGAATTGATGGACTTAGTCCAACAGTTCCAGCAAAGGCTGAGAGAAAGTGTCCCAGTCTGGCTGTTGAAGCTATGGGATACGGCAGAGAAAAGCACTGTGGTAAATGGCCCAGAAATTTCCAAACTGGTCTCTATCATGATAAAGTCAGCATTGAGGCAAATGTTATATGTCACTGTCACACACAGTAAGGAAAATCATTCCTTAATTCAATGGATTATGGCAGCCGGTCAACTGACATGGCTTAATAAACAGTTATATGCACCCATAGCAGTTAATGGAATACTATGGAAGAGCTTCAGAATTATATCCGGGAGCTAGGTATGAGAGAAGCCATGCCAGAGAACACTCTGGAAAGTCCTGACTTGGTCAAATTTACTATGGAGATGAGAGACTCAATTCCACAGGAAGCTCCTTCCCATCACTGTGGGACACATAGTGATCTTTTATCATTTGGTGGCTTCTGAAGCCATAATTCAACAGACTTCTCAGTTAGTGGCCAACCTTGGAGAAACCAAGCGCCTAAGTGCATAGTATTCAAGCAATACAGAAAAAGTAATTCTGATCTCAGGAAGTCCAAGCCTGAAGACACCCCCCGAGGATTCCATAGTCAAGGCCTGCGAGAGTTTCTTGCAGGCAAATATGGAATCATCTCATATGGGCCGGGGTACAACTTAATAAGATTGAAAAACAACCTGACCATGTCCTCCTAAACCTGTGAAGGCAATTAAATGAAAAACAAAGCTTTACAACTTCTTCCATTAGAACAGAAGGTATCAGGACTACAGATAAAATTCCTCCACAGGTGTAGAGGCTAGAGGATGTCCTAGTACCATCTAAGAAATGTTAGCTGCCTCAGAGAGCTCAGGCAGCCACAGCTGGACCTCCAGAAGAACCAGGGATTTCTCAACTCATGGCATCAAGGGGGGGAGCAAGGTCCCCCGAGGATTAGGGCCTCCAAAGGGGACTGAAGGTCCTGTGTCGAGTTGAAAATATACAAGTCCTGGAAAAAATATACAAAGAGTAATGGCATTGGTGGATACAGGAGCTGAGACATCTATAGGTTACGGTGACCCATCAAAGTTTCCTGGTACATGAGCCATTATATGGGGGAAAAATTATCCCAATAATGTAGACCTGGTTAAAATAGGTTGTTGGACACCTGCCTCCTCAGGAGCACAGAGTATCTACTGCACTAACACAGGAATATATATTGGGCATAGATACACTGTGGGGACTGACCTTCCAAACTAATATTGAAGAGTTCGTGTTACAAATTAGAGTCCGGATGGTATGATTTATTCTATGGGGCTATGCAGAGCACAAACCCATTCAGGTGCCTCATCTGTGCTGGATCACTAATATGAGACAGTATAGATTCTCAGGAGGTCAGGAAGAAATCACGCGAACAGTAGAAGAAAAAGGTACGGATCGTAAGTCCAGCGCATTTCCCCTGTAATTCTCCTATATGGCTGGTCCAGAACACAGATGGGACTTGACAGATGGCAGTTGATTATAGAGGATTAAACAAGGTCACTCCACCGATTCATGTGGCTGTATCTAATATCGCCACCTTCCTGGACAAATTGAGTAGGGAATTAGAAACCTACCATTGTGTCCTAGACCTAGCTAATGCATTCTTTAGCATTCCCATTGCTGAAGAATCACAAGACCAATTTTCATTCATATGGGAGAGTAGGCAGTAGATTTTTCAGGTCCTACCACAAGGGTACATACATTCACCAACTTATTGCCATAATTTGGTAGCCTATGAATTTGTGGGGTGGGATAAATCAGAAAATGTCAAATTGTATCACTATACTGATGACTTAATGCTGATTTCTGCCTCTCTGGAAACTCTTGAAAAAGCAGTGGGTTCCCTATTGAAATATGTACAAGAAAAAGGCTGGGCTATTAACCCACAAAAGGTTCAAGGACCCAGATTGTTGGTGAAATTTTCAGGAGTCATCTGGTCAGGGAAGACTAAAGTCTTACCCGATGCCATTACTGATAAAATTCAGGCGTTTCCAGTAACAACTACAGCAAAAGAGCTACAAGAATTTTGGGCATCCTGGGCTGTTGGAGGACTTTTATACTCCAGCTTGCACAGCTCCTGAGGCCTCTGTATACACTAGAAAAGGCCAGACATGGGAATGTGGATGGTTGGAACAAGATGTTTTCCAGCAAGTCAAATTAGCTGTCAAAGAAGCACAGGCACATCTCACTCTACCTGCTGAATTAGATATACATGTAACCCAAGAAAGGTTTGTGTGGGTTTTGGGGCAGCGTCAGGATTCTGTCTGCACCCCAACTGGTTCCTGATCTCATGTTTGGTGTGAATCATAGAATCATAGAGTCATAGAATGGCTTGGTTTGAAAAGGACCACAATGATAATCTAGTTTCAACTCCCCTGCTATGTGCAGGGTCGCCAACCACCAGACCAGGCTGCCCAGAGTCACATCCAGCCTGGCCTTGAATGCCTCCAGGGATGGGTCATCCACAACCTCCTTGGGCAACCTGTTCCAGTGCATCACCACCCTCTGCGTGAAAAACTTCCTCCTAATGTCTAATCTAAACCTCCCCTGTCTCAGTTTAAGACCATTCCCCCTTGTCCTATCACTATCCACCCTCGTAGAAGAAAGGTACGGGTTGATTGAAAAACATTTTCTGGCCACCTACTCTACCTTGCAGGCAATGGAACCAGTAACACAAATGGCAGAGGTAGGAGTAAAAACAACACTACCTATTCAAGGATGGGTAAAAGGTCTATCATTTATTCCCAAGACAGGGGTGGCTCAAGCAAAAACAGTGGCAAGTTGAGTCACCCATCTGGGACAGTGAAGTCACTTGTCTTGCTCACCATTCAAAGAAGAGCTACAAAAGATACTAGGCCCAATGATAATGATGATGACCACCATAGTGATGCTCCTGAAGAGACCACTATTGCTGCACCAGAGAGGAGTCCTGTACAAGAGGGAAAATATCCTATCCCAGAAGATTCCAGGTACATGGATTGGTGCAGCAAAGGAAATCCTACAAAATGGCAATCAGCTGCATACCATCTCTCAATTCAGACTATCTGGCTCAAAGAAGGGAATGGACAGAATAGCCAGTGGCTGAACTAAGAGCAGTGTGAATGGTTACAACTCAGAAACTGGGTGATGGTGCACTGTACATCTGCATGGATAGCTGGGTGGTCTACTGAGGACTTACGCTTTGGATTGCATAGTGGGCTGCTCAGGATTGGACTATCCATGCCTGACCAATCTGGAGCAGAGACATATATGGAACATGGTTAGGCATAGAACAGGATAGGCCTACCATGTATCCAAAGACGAGCCCATGCAGTCACTGATGAAACCAACACACTAGCTCAGATAAGGTGGCTAGAAGATTTGCAAGCAGATAACATTGCCCAATGGTTACATAATAATTTATGACATGCCAAACAGGAGTCAATGTGGGTAGCAGTAAAAGCAAGGGGGATGCCCATCTGAATGTCGGATATTGTCATCCAAGCATGTCAAGAATACCAAGTGTGCTCCAGGATTTGACTGAGACTGTTGCCTAAAACAGCCGCACATCTTGCCAGAGGAAATGATCACTTGCAGTGATGGCAGGTCGACTACCCAGACCCCTTCCCTCAGTCGGAAAAGGCCAGGTATGCCTTAACCTGCGTCAACACTGCAAGTGGATTAATGCAGGTGTGCCTTGAGCCAAAAGTAAATCAAGCTTATACCATCAAGGCATTAATTAAATTGATGGCAGTATAAGGGACTCCCCAAGTCATCAAAAGCAACCAGGATATTGCACTTTACAGGAACAATGGTACAAAAATGGGCCAAGGAAAATAACATCGAATGGTGGCTCCATATGCCTTATAATCCAACTTCAGCAGGACTGATAGAGTTGAATAATGGCATTCCAAGGGCCGCTCTGAAGACCAACTCCCAGTCCTTGCAGGCGAACTAAGAGACTATACAAAATGCTGAAAGACCCAGAGACGGCAGATCCAGTGCCCTGCATATGTTACAAACAACTTGGGCTTCCTTGCTTAGGATCCAAATTAAGGGAAATGATATATGACTGAAACCCCAAGTTGGAATGATAAATAACCTTCTGCTCTCTGCTCCTGAGAAGTTAGAATGTGGAACCCACAGGGTAAGATAACATTGGAAAGTGCAGGTGGGGCCAAAATAGTGCTGACTACTCACACCATGGGGGAGATAATTAGAACAGGGAGGAATGGTAACACCACAAGTAATTGGCACATGGCCATCAGAATTTATAATACAATTTTCATCATGAAGGGGACCCTAATTATATCTGATGAGAACCCCTCTTTGATACTTGGTATAATTATTCAACTATCAATATTAGGCCAAAGGATGTGGTATAAAAGGCATGGACATGCCCCAGTCCAAGCAGGAACACTGCACAGGAATACAGCATGTATTCTACCATGGAGGGCAGATCTGCCTCTCTTAGCGCAAATTAAACATCTACTAAACATTCTGAGATCCACGGCCCACAACAAGAACTAAACAGAGGCAAAAGTAGGAGGAGTTCTGGTGCCACTGAAGAATTACCATTACATCTTATTCTTTGGTGACATTTAACGATGGACTTCTTGAACATCTTTCACAGAAGAAGCTAGAAGAACATGTAACTGAAAACTACAGAGTCTTTATGTTGATACGGACAAAAACTGTGTATCTGTCATGACACAAAATAATATCAGTGTCCTGGCAAATTGTATCTTTATTGTGACTGCAATTATGAACTATAAAGGGTAGCTTGAACCCAATATGCGAGATCATTGGTTCATTCTGTGAAGGAGTGGAGTGCATGGGAACTCTTAGGTCATTGCCTGAACCAGTGATTGAGCACTTGGTGAAGGGGTGTAGCCAGCTCTGGGAGCACAGAAGGAAGCAATTCATCTCATTTAAGGACTGGCAGCTGCAAGGGAAGCATCTCTACTTGGAAATTTTCTCCTTTGGAGTGTTTGATGAGCTCTAATCCTCTGAAAGAGGTAAGTAATTCATTCTCTTTACTGGACTGTGCCCTGTACCTTTCTTGGGTAATCCAAAACTGGTTTAAAGCAGCTGTATCTGCTATAGCTTATCTTTACACATCCCAAATGACATCAAGCACTGTGGGTACCACATGGCCTTGGATGTGCATATGGTGCTGCCATGGTCTGGTGGTCTCCAGATAGGCCAAGGAAGTTGCAAGATGGGGTGGCACCTGGCAGGAGGGCACTTGGGGTGGACCGCCAGCAGCAGTGTGTCAGGCTGCAGGCCTGTGCCCTGGGGAGGGTGACCATGTTGTCCGCCCAGCCCTGTGGCCCAGACATTGACAAGTGAATAGTCTTGCAGTTGGGTTGTGGCAATCCCCACTATTAATACAAGTTGGGTGATGAAAGCATAGTCCTGCTGAAAAGGGCATAGTGATACTGGTGGATGGTAAGCTAAAGATGAGTCAGTAATGTGCCCTAGAAGCCTAGAAAGTCAAGCAAATCCTGGGCAAATCAATAGAAGACTGGCTAGCAGGTTGAGGGAGATGATCTTGCCCATCTACTCTGAGCTGGTGATACCTCACCTGGAAGACTGTGTCCAAATGTGGGATCCTCAGTATGGGAGAGACATGAACCTGTTGGAGTGCCTCCAAAGGTGGGCCACGGAAATGATCCAAGGGAAGGAGCTCTACACTACAAGTACAAGCTGAGAGAGCTGGGGCCGTTCAGCTTTGGGAAGAGAAGGCTATGGGGAGACCTGATAGCAGCATTTCAGTATCTAAAGGGCGGCTATAAGAAAGAAGGGGACAGACTTTTAGCAGGGTCTGTTTTGATAGGACACAGAGAAATGGTTTCAAACTAAAAGAGGGGAAATCTAGATTGGATCCATGGAAGAAGTTTTTTAGAGTAGGTGTAATGATGCACTGGAACAGGATGTCTAGAGAGGTGGTAGATGCTCCATCTCTGGGTATGTTCTGGGTCAGCCTGGATGTATTTCTGTGCAGTCTGATCTAGCTGAAGATGTCCCTGTTCATTGCAGGTGAGTTGGACCAGATGACTTTTAAAGGTCCCTTCCAAGTCTAAGGATTCTATGATTCTGTGATTCTATAATGCCTAACTGTTCTGCAATATGAGCACTGAGCAACAATCCCTTTTTCCCATGTGAGAAACACTATGTAAAGAAACAAATGTTCATTTGTGGAAAACCTAACATGTCTGAAAGAATGAAAAGTGAGAACTAGAAAGGTCTGTTTCTTTCAGAGCCTGAGTAGCTTGAGACTGTGTGAGCCCCGGTCAGTCAGCTCTGCTGTCTCTCTGTCTGCATGACTGCTAAGGGATGTTTAAAACTCAGCAGCATCTGTGTATCTGAATTCATCAGATAAAAAATGTTAGCATTGTATGCTCTGTCACTATCCTCATCTTTTTGCGAAATTTAATTATGTGGTAATTCAATATCAGCATGAATATAGTCATGTACTGACTCACTTCTAATCATCACCAGAATTTGAAAAACACAGTGTGTCACTCCTGTTTTAGGATAAGGTCACGGGATTTAGTGTTAGCATTAAGTTTAAGTCTAGACTTGTTTATTATTTTCAGTTTGCAGTTAAAACCTATATACAGCATGGGTTTTCCCATCAGCTTTGCATCTGAGCTTTGCTCAGAGACTTCAAAAGTGAAAGTCCTTCAACAGATGTTTGTACACACATAGTTAAAACTTTGATTCTCAGTTCTTCACCATAATCATTTTGCTTAAACTACCAAATTTATCTTTTTGCTTTGATATTTACGAAAAGGTTAATGAATCACTAAACAGATAAAAGGATTTTATGATCTCTTGAAGAGAACTGGATAATGAGGCAATTTCCTCAGAAAAGACCTATGACACATTTATATTTATTGTCAGTGAATCATGTTGTAGAGCAAAAATCATTGTCCACAGTACTGGATAGGAGTGCTCCAGTAAATGTCTAAATATGAAAAAAAGCTCAATGCACTCAGTCATGACAACATGGCTGGCTGATGACATTTGTGGGAAAGGTTCAGGCGGATAGTTTGCCGGAATAGCAGTTGGCCAGCTAAGTACACATCTGGACACTGTAAACCACCAGTTAAATCCAAGCAGATTTTAGCAGATAAGAAAAAGGCATTATGAGACACAAGCAGGCCAGGGCCTGATGTGAGGGATTTGTTGCATTTCACAATAGTCTACAGTGGAGACTAGGTAATAAATCAAACAACTAAAATATGTTCAAATTAACTCATAATGAATGAAGGAAAGGAAATGCACTTGCCAGGGAGAGACTATTTCTACACCCAAAGCGCAGTATTTCTGAAGGGAAACCTGCAAGAAATATACATAAAAGGAGCTTGAAAACTAAAATTCGTAACCTTGCCAAAATTAATATGCTTTACATTTTTTTTTTGTCACATGCAATTTTTTATTCACTGGTATAAACATCCAAGGTGCAGATGTTCACTTAACCTAATCCCTGTTTTAGTCCCAGGTGCTGTATTCCTCCCACAGATTTGTGCTTGTGTCCTATAATTCCAAGTCCTGATATATTTACTTAGGAGAGCAGAGTACCAGTCTTGTAATAACTACAGCTTGATCATGTATTGAAGCATGACTTCAAAAAAAGAAAAAACTCAAAAAAAAAAAAAAAAAAGAGAGAGAAGGAAGGAGAAACTCCTGAGATATTGAAAACTATGGAGAATATTGTTAGCAATAATAAAAAGTAGATTTATCATCATTTGGTTAATGCTTCTGACAAAATAATCTAACAAAGGGAGACATTCTAAAAATACTCTGCAGTAGAGCTCTGTTCAAGCTCTACTCAGTGAACTGCTGGAAGACACGTTGACAGGTGTCCGCTGGACAAAACCAAAGTTAAAATCAGAAATTTTCTAAATGAAATAAATACACAAAACTGTCTTAGTACTGTACCAAAAATAAATTATATTTGTAATTCCTATATACGCATAATACTTTTAACTTTGTATATGAGCTGTAGAAGTAAGTACTGCTGTCATTTTGGGGTGGGCAAAGTTATCCATTCTGCATCTTGAGCTACTAAGCACTTTAGGTGCAGATTTGACAGTGCAATTTCTTCAGTACAGTTGCTAGTCAAACAGGATAGCTTTTGTGAGTCTTGAAAATCATTAAATTGTCTTGTACTCTGACCTCAAGTCTTTCAGATGCTCACAGTTTAATAAGTTAGCAGACCTAGCAACAGTAACGTATTTCGTTCTTCTTAACCAACACCACTTGAGCTTATAATGGAGGAACTCAGCTTTTCCGTCACCTTCGAATTCAGCACTGAAGGCAGCCTACATTCTGCTTTTAGCAGAACCAGTTTGATTGTCGTCTTGGGAACCTAGCCAGTCTTTTGAGCCACAAGGAGGCTACAGCCTCGGAACCATTGTAGATACTTTTCCTTGTTTGTAGGTGGATCTTTTCCAACAGTATCAGTTCCAGAGTCTTAGAGAAGAAATAAAAAGTATCTAGAGACTTCTATAAAGAAAAGCTCTGGAAGTCTATGAAGAGCTATAGTAGTTTGAAGCTTTTTCTTATGTACAAATAATCCAACTTTCCCCACTCCCACCATGATATTAGGCACTATAAGTAATAAATGCACTATTGAGAAGTCATGTAATGACCTGATGCCATCAGTGCAATTTTCTTTTCCTTGGGTACTTAGGAGGATGAATTCATGGGGTGTTATTTGAGGGACAGACTCATGCTCACTCAAGACCAAAACTTCTGTATTTGTTTTTTTTTTTAATGTTCTTTACAAGTCTTAAGAATATGTAGAATATAAAGCAGTGTACCGAGTTTCTTTTACTGTACTTCCTTGTAACATTTTCATTTTCTATTATAGATGGAAATAAAGTATATGTGTGTTGCTTTTCCCTGACATTTTATGTCTCGCAGTACATTTGATTATGGATTTTTCTGCACTGAGATGTACTCAGACAGAAAACAATTTCAGAATATTGATTCATTTCTTGAGTTTATGGCATTAATACCCCCAAGCTGTTTCACTCTTCTTCCTGTTGGCAGGCTTCACTTTGGTCTGATGTTGGTGGTAATGAATTATTACTTGAGATTCTTGGCAGATATGAGGTCCTGTGCTCTCTAATTTTTGATTAGCTTTAACTTTCTGTGAGTGAGAGCCTGGAACTGGTGTGTGTGTCAGGCTGCTAGTCCTAGCTATTGCAAGTACAAGAACTTCTGTCATTGCTGAAAAAAGCAGTAAAGCAGCCTTATGCTTTTTCTCTGGTTTGTAAAAGTCTGTTTTCTCCTAAAAGCCACTTAAATTTAACTTTGAAGGAATGAGAGAACAGCATTTGGCTGTGAGTCATAAGGAAAATCTTTTTTTACTTAGGATGGATTCCACAGAAAAAAACTCATTTGTATTGATTTAGCAGTCTTAACACTCCAATTTATAGAGGCCACAGCCATTATTTTTTCCTGGTTTCATTTTTTTAATGTGAATTTTTAAATTTATGCCCAATTGATTGAGCATGGTAAGCTACTCTAGCTCTAATCAAAGAAAGATTTTCCTACATCTTGCAGAGTTGATAACTGTAACTTTGCTAAAATATCACATAAAGTAATTTCCAGTGTATTTATCAATTGAAATTTAGTGTACTTCAGCTGCAGAATGAATGTTGATAATCATGCGTGATTGATTTAAATACTGAACTGTTTTTTAAAATGATCTCTGATTTTCCAGTTAGGCTAATTAAATAAGAAATGTTTTCCAACACCTATGTTCCCCTCACCTTATCTACAGCTTAACCCAGTCAAATTGCAAATACTACTTAATGGGAAAAAAAGTGTCATGGTACAGTGATGCTGGCAGTTACTGAAGTTAACTTCAATTATTTTAAAATTAATTTATAATCCTCCTTTTAAATGAGACTTACCCAGGCATCACTAAGCAAAGGCCCTATCTGTTGTTCATAGAGACTTCTAGCAGGAGAAACACGAAAAAATAATGTAATCCATTTTATCTACAGAATATCTTTTGCTCTTCTATTTTAAGTTAACCTAAATCCTGAAAAAATATTCAATATTCAATTTAATTTAGGGGTTCTTAGTTTGGGAAACAATATCTTCCTTCCTCCCTTCCTCCCTTTCTTATATTCTCGTCTTGCAGTGACAAGATTCTAATTTATGGATTCATTTAAAATAATTGATTGTATTTATAACTGATAACAGAATTTATCTGTGCCTGGTTTCTCCCTCTATTTCATGACGTGGAAATAAGAAATCATTTCTTACAGTTTGTGAGGTAGTGGCCTTTCTAACTTCTTTTCTTTGTGTAACACAATAATCAGACTCTTCCTTAGACTTTTGATTGTGGTAATACAAAATTAATGGTAAATATCCCTTTTTTTTTTTTTTTTTTTTCCTGTGCATAAGCTAAGAGAAAAAGATTTTCAGTGTAATCTTAATGAATATTCTCCCTAAGACACTGTTTAAACTGAGTGTTAGTAACTTTCTTTTTTTCAAAAGGATTGAAAGGATCTAATATTTTCAGTTAATTACCTTATTTGTGATTTTTTTAAAAACTTTGGTTTTGAATTTATACTTAATGAACATCACTCATGGTTTCTATAAAACATTCTAAAGATATCTACCAGCAAAATTTTGCTTACAATAGTTCATTGTAAATAGGCAAGAACAAATACGCAAATGTTACCTTGGTTGTGACAGGGTTTAATTGGTCCACCTTTAAAGTCTGCATTCGCTATTTCATTTATGCCGGGAAAAAGTTCTTCTGAGTTTGCCACATTTCTGAACACATGGAAAAGAGGACAGTGAGTGTTAAAAGGTCAGCATGGACTTACCAAGAGTTAAGCATGCTCTGCTAAGATGATAGCCTTCTAGAATGACAATACTGAATTTGTGGAAGAGAAGGCAGTAGGAAGAAGGCTCTTGATACTCTCTGCCATGGTATTGCTGTAGGATGTTGTTGTCTGCATGGGTGGACAGCTGGATAAGTTAAAAATCAGTGCATGGCCAGCCTTTGAGGTTGACAATAGTGGTTAAAGAGACATGATGTGTCCAGAAGCTGATAGCAATGCCCATACTATGGGAATGTATACTAGGACCTGGGCTGTTTAACACAAGCATCAGTGACCTGGGGGCTCAAAAAGTTTACAGTATATCTCTCCTAGCTTTAAAATACCTTCCCTTTTTCAGTCTTTTAAGTGCACCTTACCTTTCCCATATACTGAAGTACTTCAGAAATTTGACTCTCTTGTCCAAAAAGAGTTTTTTTTGACAGACCAATAATATTCCTGAAAACACTCTTTGATATGTTTCGGTGACAGGAAGAAAAGGCAGGACAGAACATATCGCTAGAATACACCTGTGAAAGCTACACATTTTGGTGAACTTCTTTGTCAAAGATGCCCTGTAGTAGAGAAAGAAGAAGCTATGCTATGTCTGATGTTCCTTATTACCAGGGCTTTTGTTATGCAAATGTTCCCTGTTACCAGTTAAGACAAAATTGGCAACAACTGTTTTGAAGTCTTTTTTTTCACAGTATGTGTAAATTGCTTTAAACAAGACAATTAGAGAGACAAAATTTGGATACTGATGAATGAACAGTCCTAAATTGCAAGAGGAACTGATGGGACTGCAGAGCAAGCAAACTGAACCCTGGTTATAGACACAGATTATTCAGGTATCTCTAATCACTCAAAGTTATGATTGTAGACTGCTTTGTAAAGAATCTGTTATTATACTCAGCTCTCACTATTAAGATTGCACAGTACTTGGATTGGTAAAAGGGCAGCTCCTATCTGCACCAGAAACACATGAAAGCTGCAGCTGATGATAACAAAATGCCAATCTGTGACCCAGAAGCTTGGGAAGATTACTGCTTTGATTTACAATACAAACTAGAAAGTGAAGAAAAGCTAGACTGATTTCTAATTCATTTCCTTATTCATTTTCTTTTACAAATTCTAATTAAAGGCTAACTCTTTTCTTTTCCTATTAGTGAAATCTCTTTCTACTTAGCTCTGTTGAGATATAGTGCTTCTGAATAAGTAGAGAAGTTAGTACTAATGGTGAAGGGAACTTTAAGTTCTGGGAAAAAGAAAAGCTGTTCTGCCTGCATATAGGATAAGAATCCGTACAAACTTAGTAGTTATTTCAGTTTCATTGAGGAAAATGCATTGCTGTGTCACAAAACAGAGTAGTAATGTGATACATCTGAGGTCTTATAGGCGTCTGTGAGGAGCTGACACTTGGTTAAGAAAATCCAGTACTAGCAACATTTAGCAGTTTATATAAAGCAACTGCTCTAAGACTAGCAACAGATTGCCTCTAGAGTTTAAATACAAAATATATTCAGAGCATCTTTATTAGAAACAGCTAGTGACTTCCTGTCCATTTCTTCCAAGTTATTTTTCCTGTTTACTCTTAATTGACTTTAGTGCACTCAAGTGGTTTTAAAAATGAATCTAATGCCTACATACATGACTTTGATTTTCTCCTGCTTCTGAAAAAAAATCTTTATGTTCTTAAATAGGATTGGGCTGAGGTCAAAGAGTCGTTTTCTTCCACATGTTCTTCAGGTAGCAGCTGTAGTCCCTTACTCCTCTGCAAAGGTGTCACTCATCTTCATTATCTAAATACAAACTGTGAACAAGAGCTGCTTGAGCACCCTGTTGGGTAACTCTAAGCTGAAGCTCACAGTGGATCTCTGTGCATTTTGGAATACCAGGTACAGACTGTAAAACAAGGTTCAAGTTGCTGATGTTTTTTTTTCCTAATTTTTTTTTTTTTTTTTTTTTTTT
>JACDJE010000529.1:431884-449001 GCA_016647715.1 Pavo muticus
TTTAGATACTGTGGAAAATGGCCTGATAACTATTAATATCTCAATAATTGAAAAGTGCTATGAGTTGAAGAGCTCCCTCACTGGCTTGATATCTGCAAACTATGATATTACACAAAAAGCAGTGTCACTGTTTTTATCTTTCTTTGGAGAAAAAGGGCACAAACCGTGTTGGATGGCTTTCTCAGCGTTTATGGTAGAGTTGGGCTCACTTTTATTTTCTTTACTGCACTTTAGTAGTGGAAAATATCACTATGGAGCTAAACTTGAAGGTAAGCTTATTCTTATGTTCTGAAATTGAGTGGCTTTTTGTTTTTATTATTTATAGGAACCTGGTGCAACTCTTAATTTGATACAAGCTAGTTAATCTTTGTTGAAGTTGTAAAAGGGGAGTAGTATTTCTGACACTGAAGGTTCTCTGAAATCCATGAGTTCAAGAGTTTTTTTTTTCTCTACACTGAGCTTTCTTTTTCAGAGCAGGTCTGACATTCAGTGTTATGTTGAGTGAAATGCTTTTTTGGTTTGGATTGATGAATGCAGTCAAAATGAAGTCGGAGCAAAAAAATTATCTGGCATTTCTCTGCGAGAAAGACTGCAGTTTAGGCCAGTGATGTAGAATAAATGTTACAGTAAAGCTGTCAGACTGTCTTCCTGCTGAAAGGCAGTTCTGCTGGATTTTGAACTGTTAACTACTGTAATTGGCATGCTGACCAGTTCATTAAGAAGTTTCACTAAGTTTATCTAAAATGATGATCCAAACGTGGCAACATGCAGTACTGAACAGCGTGGAGCAAAAAAGCATTGAAATTTTGGCAGTAGCCAGCTCTGAGAGCTTTCCTCGTGAAGAGTGCTGTGTATTTAATGCCATCTAGTTGTATCTGTGTAGTGGTGCACCTGTAACCAACAGAGGAACATCCAGATATTTTTGAAGTAGGGTGGCTTAATCTTTCATGATTATCTTAATTGTTATCACAATGCATAAGCAGATTTCTTTAATGAATAAACATATTAACATGCTAACTAAAAAAAATCAGTAGTTATTAAGCAAACTGTTCTCAGTCTTGCAACTGTTGGTTCTTAGATCAGTTTTTTTCAAGCGTGAATCTCATGATGCCATGTGCTTCAATGAGCTGTCCAGAAATATACAATAAATTAAATAACTCAGGTAAACTATTGCTCCCCACCCAATAAATGAGGATCTGAGGCAGAAGTTAACGGAACTTTTAAATGAGTAAAGCCAAATGAAAATATCCTTCAATATTTGGAAGCTATAAACTGTTGATTACATCTTAACCTTAGTAGAGCAACAAGAAGTTTACTTGCTTCTGTGTACTACAGACTCATTTCTTCACAATTCCAGCTTATCTCAAGGCATGAGGGCTGCTCCAAAACTAATGCCTCCTATTGTATTATATTGTATTATCTTCACAATTCCAGCTTCACAATCCCAGCTTATCTCCTCGCAACCATGTAAAGGATGGTGAACCTAATCTGTAGTTCTGACCTGTTTGTAGCTTTGATTTCTATTGAAATGAGATATTGACCTGCCACTAAAGATGCTGTAGGATTTGATACCTTGTTAGGATTCGCGTGCTATGGAGCTTTGAAATCCAGAAGCTGCACAAAAATTTTTAAGAGCCTATGCTTTCTTCTTCATGGCCCTGTAAAGCTAACCAAATTCATGCTTGTTTCTTCGATTTCTGTAATGCAGATACCTGTACTGTAACTGTGATGAGCAGATTTAAGGGCCTACACTTACTTAAACCAAACACTATCAAAGATAAATGGCTTCTACAGCACTCTGCATGCAGGAAATGTGTACTATGGCAGACTCAATGCAAGTCCACGGGTGCCATGCAACAGCATCCTTTAACAGTGAAATTAACCACAGTAATTAGCACAACACACCCCAAAACTTCTCTTGTCACTTATCTGTTTGGATAAGTATTTATAGGCTAAATATCTTTAGGGGAATGAACTCCATTTAGAAGTGCAATTTAGGAACTTTGCAGTCTATTTTTAATTAAGATCTACTTAATACTCTGTACTAAAATATACAACCTTATCTGATGTTCAATTCTTGCAGGTTTTTTACTTTGTTATTTCTGCTCATCTATTGTTTGTAAATACATTGAGTGTCATCTGAAGTATGATTTTATAGTTCAGTATTAGATCTATTTCATGACTGCCAAGTAAATTAATATAATCTGGAAAAAAAAAAACAAAAAACCCAGCCCTAAATCTAGACTCTGTTGTAAGTCTTTTAAGTCCTCCTGGAAGTTACTGTTCTACATAGGTTGTTCCAAAAGTAGTGCCACCTACTTATTTCTATGGAAACTACAACAGATACAAAGAGCAGAATAGCACTATTTGATGGAGCAAAGTCTCAGCTACAAAGCACTGCTTTTCAACATAGTCACCACCACTAGCTTTGCATTTTCACTAGCGATGAACAAGTGCCTGCATGCCTGCTTTTAAAAATGTGCACCAGCAGAGGTGACCAGCTGTTTTACAGCTGCTGTGACGGTGTTATTGCTAGGAAATATTGCCCATGCAGTCCATATTTCATCATCCTGAACAGACAGAAATCAGAAGGTGCCAATCTAGACTGTACTGTGGGTGTGATAAGATAGTCCAGCCAAGGTTGGCAGTGTGTGGTCTTCAGACTACCACTGGGCCTGCTGTTACTGTGTTGCAAGATAGTGTGTCGTCTTCTGTGGCCTGACTCTGGAAGTTCAAGCTTTCAGCTTAGTCAGCATCGTGATACAGCAGTCAAAGTTGATGGCTTGTCCACATTTGGAGAAATCCAGAAGAATCACCCCTTTCCTATCCCAAAAGACAGTGCATATCACTTTACCCACTGAGGGCTGCTTCTTGAACTTCTTCATCAATGGGGAATTCACGCTGCCACTCCGTGGACTACCATTTCAACTCTGGCTCATAGTGGTGACACGTCTTGTTACAGGTCATGGTATGATCCAGGTAACCATCATCTTCTGCCTCATATTGATCAGTAGGTTCTGACAAACTTGCTTATGGTGTTCTTTCTGTTCCTGTGTGAGCATTTGTGGGACCCACCTAGCACAAACTTTGTGACATTGCAGCATTGCAACAATTGTTTCCAGTGCATTGAAGCCGGTATTCAGATCTGTACATAGTACCCTGGTTGTAATCTTGTAATCTGCCAATTTGCGCAGAAGAGCTGATCGAGACACTCTCCATTTTGTGGTGTGACAGCTGCGCATGACTGTCCAGAACATGGCTGCTCTTTCCTGTCACTGTCATCACTGCTGAAACGCAGCATCCACTGCCTCACTGTGCTCACATCCACTGTTTGGTCTCTGTAAATGTTCAGCAAGTGTCTGTGAATGTCAGTGGGTTCCTTTTTTTTCTTTTTTTTTTTTGGGGGGGGGGGGGGGGGGANTGTCAGTCTAGTCTGTCCAAGTGCAATTCTCGGGGAGGAAGATGATTTTATTTCAGTAGATGCTTATATTGCATTAGCTGTCTTTGAGGCCCTATATACTTCTTCCCATTTATGGATGAACAGCAGGTACATACCTCATCTCTCTGCTTCTCTAATAAGGTATCATTCAAGAACAGCTGTGATAAAAATCTTTTCATGGTTGGATTTTGATAGAGTGTGTACAACCTATGTGGCAAAGTCTGATCTAACACAAAATAATTATTTCCCTGTCAGAAAAGTTTTATATTTACAGTGCAGTATTTTCACATCTCCTTAAGACATCATTATTCCTCTTTCTCACTTGGAACTATTGATTTTTTTTAACAAAAAGTTAAAAAGTTGAATACCTCATGTGTGAGTGTTAGAATACGATTTTGATTCATTAATTTGGCTGAATGCAAACACAGGTCCCTTAGCAGCTGTGGTATCTAACATGGTTGAATTGACTGTAATCATACAGGAGCAAGGTCATCGTTCTAACAACCACTAATATAAAAGACATTTTTTTTTCTTTTTTCATACCACCCTTGTGAAAAGCTGACAGAGAATGCTTTGCCTTCATTTGTGAGGGCGTACAATTTACTTTCACACACCACCTCCAGGGATACTGCCACTTGCCAACTATTGTTCATTATTCATCATCACAAGAACTTGCCCAGATCACTTCAAAGAAGGAGTCAGGGTATACCAATATACTGATAATGCATTGACTGGGGATTCTAATGCTGAAGTAGTAGGGCAGACTCAGGCAGAAATGGTCATACATCTGGAGAACTTAAGGGTCCAAATCCCAGCAGAGAAGGTCCAACTCCCAACTCTGGAAGTAAAATTTTGGGGCATCTGATTGAGAGGAGGAAGTGTGCATATTCCCATTGAAACTTTAACCACTCTGGGATGAGTAAAGATGCCTGAAAATAAGAAGTTAAAACATGCCTTAGGCTTTTTGGTATTTTGGAGTAAAGAGATTCCAGATTTTTCCATTATAGCTTGTCCTTAGTATGATTTGACACATAAAACCAAGCTGGACATGGATTCCCATTCATGAGGAAGCCTTAAAGTTACTAGTTAGGGTATACCAGGCTTTAGGATCCCTGCACCTGACAGATCCACTCCACACTGAATGAAGCTTTGCAGTCAATGGGTTGCAAATACATATATGGCAGCATGGACCTAAGGGTTCAACTTGCCCCGCTGGAATTTATTCACATAATTTTAAAGACACAGAGAAATGGTATTCAGTTTGAGAAACAGGTCTCTTTGTGAGTGACACAGTGATAACAGCAAGCTGAAAAATCCAGAAGGGAAACATGAGTCATTTTTAGAGGAACTTTTAATGTCCTAAAGACAGTGCTGGCAGGGAAACCCTCTTCTCCAATGGGAGTGGTACAAGACAGTATGGAAGTGGTATGTACAACTAGATCACTACTGTCACACCTACAAAATAGAGGAAAGAATGCCTAAGATCTTGCACATACAGGAACCATCCAGTGAACAGTCATTACAGGAATCCCTTCCTCTTTCCATTATTTGAACCCCATATGAAGAATGTGTGGTTCACCAATGTATCTTCCAGGAGGGAAGGAAAGATATGGAAATACACAGTGGTGGCCCTATATGTTAATACAAGAAACTGAATTGTAACAGATAGAGAGGGTGGTGCTCAAGTAGCAGACCTGGTAGTTGCATGCAGTATAATCACTTGAGAATCCAAAACTAAAGAGCCAGTGTTTATCTACACAGATTAATATGCAGTATTTGAAGGATGCACTGAGCAGCTCCCATTTTGGGAGCAGAATCAGTGGAAGGTGAATCAGGTACTGGTGTGGCAGTGAGAAAAATGGCAGGGAATATTAAACATCATAAAACAGAAATCCTTCATGGTGGATGGGTTGCTGCACACCAACCAGGCCATCTTCTGAATGATCAAGTAAATTCATTTGTCTGCCAAGCAAGTTTAGCTGCAGAGGGTAAGTAAGGAAAGTGGGAACATTTGTTAGAGTGGCTGTGCCTAAAATGAAGCCACTCAGGAAGCAAAGACCTCTTTAAGGAAACAGTCATCAGAGAGTAGCCTGTAACAGAGAAAGGTGCAGCTTCATTGTTTTGGTCTGTGATGCAGTGTATTCATTTAGGAGAATATAAACCTTACAAATGGGTGGCCACTAGTGCACATGGGAAAGGCCATTGGATCAATCCACAATGGACAGTTTCAACATCTTAACACTTTAACCATGCCAGTCCAGCTGTGACTAAGCTGCTCTACCTGTTTGTATTACAGGAATCCCAGACGATAGAGGAGTGTATCTGTAGCCAAGGACATTCATATGCTGAATTAGAGGGTCCTCAAGAACTGTTCTAGTGCTCATAATAACCACGTTACTGCTTTTAACTTCCATGATCTTGTGTAAAAACAACTTGTAACAACAGGAATTTTTACAGTTGAGGGTGTGGGTTTATCATCTTTAAATGTATAACACTGGCAAAAGAATGGGCAGAACATTCAGAAGCGTACTTGATCACCTGGGAATGGTTAGCTCAGTAGTCAGCTAATTTATCCGCTTTTTGTTTGTCCAGTGGATATTTAGTGTATGATATATTAACCATGTTTTCAGAGAGTGCCTACAGTATTCTCTCTCTTATAAAAGAATACTACACTGAGAAATTTTAACATTAAGACCACAGCCCTGAATGTACATGACATGGGAATTGTATCTAAATATTTGACTTCAGGAACTCATGCTTTTTGAGTTGCAAATGTCTAAAGGGCAGAAATGTGTGTAAGTTTTGTTAATTGTACTAAACCAAAGGTGAATATAGAGAAAAGACAATTGACACTATGAATATAACCTATGTTGAGACACATTTAATTTTACCTTCGCGGTGTTTTTTGTTTTGTGGAACAACTGCCTGCACTTACATGCCAGCAAATTCCACAGATACCCTGTAAAATTGGTGCTCAGTCACCCACATAGAAAAGAAGAGCTTCCTGGTGTTTAGAAGAAACCTCCTGTGTTCCAGTTGTGCCCATTGCCTCTTGCCCTGGCACTGCACAACACTGAAGAGTCCAGAGAGGAGCTCATGGGGGACCAGTAGGTCTCAGGGAGCTGCTGCCAGAGGGATCCATACTGGAGCAGTGTGCTCCCGAAGGTATGGGGAGCAACTGCTCCACACCTATGTTGAAGCAGTGCTTGGAGAGCTGCAGCCTGAGGGAAGCTGGTGCAGGATGAATTCAGGAAGGAGGGCATCCGTGGGAAGGACCCACGTGGAGCAGGGACAGAGAGTGACCATGAAGGAGTGGAAGAGACAAAGCATTAGGGACTGACTGCTGCCTCTATTCCTTGCTTCCCCGTGCTACTTGTGGGGAAAATGCAAGAGAAGCAGATGTCAGGATGGTGCTTTTAGTTTGCTTTTTGATCTCACTGCTCTAGTCTGTTATCAGTTGGCAATAAACTACATTAACCTTGCTTTTACTGAAATATTCTGTCTGTAACAGTAACTGGTGAGTGATGTCCCTGTCCTGATCTCAACCCATGAGCCTCTTTTTGGTGCGTTTTCTCCCCTTGTTCTTATGAGGAGGTAGATTGAGAGTGGCGTGGCAGTGTTTGGCTACTTACCATTGTTAAACTACCACAACTAGTTCTAATAAGAATAAATATATATGTACCACATATATGTATATCTTTTGGAGTGACCTCTGTCTATTTCAGCAGATCATTCATCTCATTCATCATTCATCTCACAATCTGCTACTATTTTTAACTCTGCACTCTAGATACGTTCCTATAAAATGTTGTGCATTGATATTTTCAGGTGAGTTGTGTGGCTATCTACCCTTGAATGTCAGGAATTTAAATCAATTTCACAGTGTTGAGTGATGTTTCATGTTAATGCAGTTCATAAAGATTGTTTGGATCTACTTCATTTCTCTGTAAACTGCTTGTTGAGTAGCGGTAACTCAGGCAATATAGGCAGTGAAAACATACATCATATTTTATTCCTTTCTCTCCACCTTCCTATTCCTGCAGCTTTCTACTAAGGTCTATATTTTACTAGCATGGCATAAACCCCCTTGAGAGTTCATTCTTCTTGGATCATAAAATGGCCTGGGTTGAAAAGGACCACAATGACCATCTAGTTTCAACTCCCCTGCTATGTGCAGGGTTGCCAACCACCAGACCAGACTGCCCAGAGCTACATCCAGCCTGGCCATGAATGCCTCCAGGGATGGGGCATCCACAACCTCCTTGGGCAACCTGTTCCAGTGTCACCATCCTCTGTGTGAAAAACTTCCTCCTAATGTCTAACCTAAACCTCCCCTGTCTCAGTTTAAAACCATTCCCCCTTGTCCTATCACTATCCACCCTCGTAAACAGCCATTCCCCCTCCTGTTTATATGCTCCCTTCAAGTACTGGAAGGCCACAATGAGGTCTCTCTGGAGCCTTCTCTTCTCCAAGCTAAACAAGCCCAGTTCCCTCAACCTTTCTTCATAGGAGAGGTGCTCCAGCCCTCTGATCATCTTAGTGGACCTCCTCTGGACCTGTTCCAAGACCTCTGCATCTCTCTTGTGCTGGGGGCCCCAGGCCTGGATGCAGTACTCCAGATGGGGCCTCACAAGAGCTGAGTAGAGGGGGACAATCACCTCCCTCTCCTTGCTGGCCACCCCTTTTTCTCTGGATCATTCAGTTTAGGCCTAGACCAGGCACCAGTACTATCCCTCCTGCATTTTCTTGCCTTCAGCCAGGCACGCTATTTTTCACAATCTGCTCTGCTTCTCATTTTCCTTCTTTCATCTTCCTGCCATGATAAAACCAAAACCATCAGCTGGGAGGGGGCCCAGTATATGTGACTACAAAAAGCCCGACAGGCTGAGCAGATCAAGGGATAGATTTTGGCGACAGGCTGAGGAAAAACCACCCCCTCCTCTAGACAGAAGTAAGGGCAAGCGAATCTCAGGGTTTGGGGCACCAGTGTCAGGCAGAGGGAGGCTTTGTCGGGCGGCAGCTTCCCGTGCTCGTCTGAGCTTCGTGCGCTCCGCTGCGGAGGTGTCAGTGGTGGGGGAGGACCCCAAGGTGGCCCGGTGAGGGCCGGGGCCGCCGGACAGGAGCTGACCGGGCGGCGGTAACGGCCGGCGCGTGGTCTGGCCGGAGCTCCTTCGAACGGCCGCCCCGCGGTATTTAGCGGAAAGTTGCGCCGCGGAGCCGTTGGCAGCGGCGTGGAGAGTTGACGGCAGTGCCGGGAACCTGGCGTTTGCGGCCCGCACCGCGGCCGGAAGCCGAAGAGGGGTCGTGCGGGTGGAGCCGCTGTACCCCTAAGGCTCTGCAGCGCTGCTGAGAGCTACCTCGCTGCCTACAGCCTCGTGGCCATCTGCTAAGGTAACCTAGCTCGCCGGCTCTGGGAAGCAGCAATGTTTTATACTGTGATTGGGTATTACTGGAGGGACATTTTATTTTATTTTAATTTAACGTTTACAAACCGCCGGTTTAAAAGTGCTACATGCGGAACACCTACAGAGTACTCTTTTGGCAAGCAGATGAAGAGGAAATACTCTCTTGTTGGAGCAGGTAAATTTGGTTTGTGGTTAGTCTGGATTTTGGGGGTTGGTTCACAGCATATGCAAGCTTCTAACTTAGGTGGCAGACAGCAAAGTTTTGGATGAGAATAGTTAAAACGTAATTTCTACCGTCTTAGTTAAGTGCTGAGATGCCTTGTTTTTCGAGATGAAGCTGAGATCAACCAGGTTCCTTCTTTCCTGAAGAGACCTTAGTGGTTAATCACTAGGTGATGGTACTGGAGAAGTTAAGCAGCTGTTCATTACATCTGCATTTTTGCAGATGAAATCTGAATATCTAATGAAATTGCAAGGTTTTATGGCTTTTAAAGTGCAAATTAAACTAAACTACGAGCAAAAGACACTGTCTTCTAATTTGTTAATCAACTTGTTGAGTAGCTCACCTTTTTATGCAAATATCTTTAAGCTGTAGCAAATGTTCAGAGTGCTTTGCAGCTCATTCCTTCATGCTGCCGTTGTTCTTTGCTCTCTGCTCCTCTAGGAGACAAGTAGAAAGCTGCTTAAGAATATGTGACACAGAGACACCTGAATACTTCTGTTAATCTCATATGAGTTTAGGCATAGTGGTGGGGCTGACAGGTGAAAACGTACCATCCTTGATAAAAAGGCAATAGTAATGAAAACGGTGCCAAGAGCTGCCTCTTTTCAGAAAGCACGATGGAGATCCCACTGATTAAGAATCCACCTGGTTAATCACAGATTTAGAGTAACTTTTTAAATATGTAGTGGACTCCAGGCAGATGTTGAAGTTCCCCTTTGTATAGTGGCACCTCTTAATAGTTTTCAACAAGCACTGACTTCATTCCATTGCTGTCTTCAGCCATCAGTCCTTCTGTGTTTTTCTTGGAATGACAGCAGAGAATCATGTTTGAATTTTTGAAACTGGAGGGATAGCCGTAGCACTTTTGATATCAGTTATCTGTGAGGTTCTAGAATTCTTGGTCTCATTTTCAACTGTGACTTGGAGACCTAACTTTATCCTGCGGTATACATTTTCTTACAGGTACGGTGTAGGCTGTTGTGAAGTTAACTGATGATGTTAAGAAGTATGGCTATTCATCTCACTTGTAACAGAATGCTATTTTGGGACTGTAAAACTTATGGGAGCTTAACTACTGGTCCCACATGCAAGCATAATATGAGGCAGGTAGAGAAATTCAGGTTAGTACCTGCAACCAACAGATTTATAAAAATGCATGGTGTGTATGCATTGGAAACCACAGCTGATGTAACTTCTGCTTTGGAGTTCATTTTTACCATTGTCTAAGTAGAGCAGCTCTTGCAAAGCCTTTTGTTTTTTCCATGTGGTCCCATGCTTGAGAGAAAATAAAAGATTCAGAGGATGAATGTTTTTGTCAGTTAAAGTAAATAATCACTTCAGTTGCTCTGAAACAGTTGCAGGGTTTTAAATAGTTCTACACTGTTTTTGTTTTTAATATCAAATGGAAGAATGTCTGTTCAAAAGTCTAATTTCTCTTGTAATGATAGGGAGGAAATAATATTTATTTGATTTAATTATTTGAAACGTATGTCTTTTGAACTATCTTGGTTCAATCTTAGTTTGTATTCTAATGCAAGTCACAAACTTGACCAGTTTCTTTTTAATTTGTACCATGTTTTTTGAAACTGCAAGACATTCTGTTTGAAATTTGTACTTCAAACTGAATCTGGAACCTTAATAACATTAACAGGCCTTGGTGTATGATATTTTGCTGTTATAATACATGAATGTTAAGTCTTTAATGGCCACGGGAGAGAGTAAAATTGAATGGATCCCGTGCAGCTTGGCTGGCTTTGGCAATATATGAATCCACTATACGTTTGGATTTAAAAGTTAATAAATGCCTTAAAAGTAGCTTTGTAAGTATATTCATTGTTATCCTTCCATTAGGTGAGTAAGTTTACCCTTACAACCCTATCAAATTAAGTATTTCTGACTAAATATCTTTGTGTGTGGGTNGAAGAGCTCCCTCACTGGCTTGATATCTGCAAACTATGATATTACACAAAAAGCAGTGTCACTGTTTTTATCTTTCTTTGGAGAAAAAGGGCACAAACCGTGTTGGATGGCTTTCTCAGCGTTTATGGTAGAGTTGGGCTCACTTTTATTTTCTTTACTGCACTTTAGTAGTGGAAAATATCACTATGGAGCTAAACTTGAAGGTAAGCTTATTCTTATGTTCTGAAATTGAGTGGCTTTTTGTTTTTATTATTTATAGGAACCTGGTGCAACTCTTAATTTGATACAAGCTAGTTAATCTTTGTTGAAGTTGTAAAAGGGGAGTAGTATTTCTGACACTGAAGGTTCTCTGAAATCCATGAGTTCAAGAGTTTTTTTTTTCTCTACACTGAGCTTTCTTTTTCAGAGCAGGTCTGACATTCAGTGTTATGTTGAGTGAAATGCTTTTTTGGTTTGGATTGATGAATGCAGTCAAAATGAAGTCGGAGCAAAAAAATTATCTGGCATTTCTCTGCGAGAAAGACTGCAGTTTAGGCCAGTGATGTAGAATAAATGTTACAGTAAAGCTGTCAGACTGTCTTCCTGCTGAAAGGCAGTTCTGCTGGATTTTGAACTGTTAACTACTGTAATTGGCATGCTGACCAGTTCATTAAGAAGTTTCACTAAGTTTATCTAAAATGATGATCCAAACGTGGCAACATGCAGTACTGAACAGCGTGGAGCAAAAAAGCATTGAAATTTTGGCAGTAGCCAGCTCTGAGAGCTTTCCTCGTGAAGAGTGCTGTGTATTTAATGCCATCTAGTTGTATCTGTGTAGTGGTGCACCTGTAACCAACAGAGGAACATCCAGATATTTTTGAAGTAGGGTGGCTTAATCTTTCATGATTATCTTAATTGTTATCACAATGCATAAGCAGATTTCTTTAATGAATAAACATATTAACATGCTAACTAAAAAAAATCAGTAGTTATTAAGCAAACTGTTCTCAGTCTTGCAACTGTTGGTTCTTAGATCAGTTTTTTTCAAGCGTGAATCTCATGATGCCATGTGCTTCAATGAGCTGTCCAGAAATATACAATAAATTAAATAACTCAGGTAAACTATTGCTCCCCACCCAATAAATGAGGATCTGAGGCAGAAGTTAACGGAACTTTTAAATGAGTAAAGCCAAATGAAAATATCCTTCAATATTTGGAAGCTATAAACTGTTGATTACATCTTAACCTTAGTAGAGCAACAAGAAGTTTACTTGCTTCTGTGTACTACAGACTCATTTCTTCACAATTCCAGCTTATCTCAAGGCATGAGGGCTGCTCCAAAACTAATGCCTCCTATTGTATTATATTGTATTATCTTCACAATTCCAGCTTCACAATCCCAGCTTATCTCCTCGCAACCATGTAAAGGATGGTGAACCTAATCTGTAGTTCTGACCTGTTTGTAGCTTTGATTTCTATTGAAATGAGATATTGACCTGCCACTAAAGATGCTGTAGGATTTGATACCTTGTTAGGATTCGCGTGCTATGGAGCTTTGAAATCCAGAAGCTGCACAAAAATTTTTAAGAGCCTATGCTTTCTTCTTCATGGCCCTGTAAAGCTAACCAAATTCATGCTTGTTTCTTCGATTTCTGTAATGCAGATACCTGTACTGTAACTGTGATGAGCAGATTTAAGGGCCTACACTTACTTAAACCAAACACTATCAAAGATAAATGGCTTCTACAGCACTCTGCATGCAGGAAATGTGTACTATGGCAGACTCAATGCAAGTCCACGGGTGCCATGCAACAGCATCCTTTAACAGTGAAATTAACCACAGTAATTAGCACAACACACCCCAAAACTTCTCTTGTCACTTATCTGTTTGGATAAGTATTTATAGGCTAAATATCTTTAGGGGAATGAACTCCATTTAGAAGTGCAATTTAGGAACTTTGCAGTCTATTTTTAATTAAGATCTACTTAATACTCTGTACTAAAATATACAACCTTATCTGATGTTCAATTCTTGCAGGTTTTTTACTTTGTTATTTCTGCTCATCTATTGTTTGTAAATACATTGAGTGTCATCTGAAGTATGATTTTATAGTTCAGTATTAGATCTATTTCATGACTGCCAAGTAAATTAATATAATCTGGAAAAAAAAAAACAAAAAACCCAGCCCTAAATCTAGACTCTGTTGTAAGTCTTTTAAGTCCTCCTGGAAGTTACTGTTCTACATAGGTTGTTCCAAAAGTAGTGCCACCTACTTATTTCTATGGAAACTACAACAGATACAAAGAGCAGAATAGCACTATTTGATGGAGCAAAGTCTCAGCTACAAAGCACTGCTTTTCAACATAGTCACCACCACTAGCTTTGCATTTTCACTAGCGATGAACAAGTGCCTGCATGCCTGCTTTTAAAAATGTGCACCAGCAGAGGTGACCAGCTGTTTTACAGCTGCTGTGACGGTGTTATTGCTAGGAAATATTGCCCATGCAGTCCATATTTCATCATCCTGAACAGACAGAAATCAGAAGGTGCCAATCTAGACTGTACTGTGGGTGTGATAAGATAGTCCAGCCAAGGTTGGCAGTGTGTGGTCTTCAGACTACCACTGGGCCTGCTGTTACTGTGTTGCAAGATAGTGTGTCGTCTTCTGTGGCCTGACTCTGGAAGTTCAAGCTTTCAGCTTAGTCAGCATCGTGATACAGCAGTCAAAGTTGATGGCTTGTCCACATTTGGAGAAATCCAGAAGAATCACCCCTTTCCTATCCCAAAAGACAGTGCATATCACTTTACCCACTGAGGGCTGCTTCTTGAACTTCTTCATCAATGGGGAATTCACGCTGCCACTCCGTGGACTACCATTTCAACTCTGGCTCATAGTGGTGACACGTCTTGTTACAGGTCATGGTATGATCCAGGTAACCATCATCTTCTGCCTCATATTGATCAGTAGGTTCTGACAAACTTGCTTATGGTGTTCTTTCTGTTCCTGTGTGAGCATTTGTGGGACCCACCTAGCACAAACTTTGTGACATTGCAGCATTGCAACAATTGTTTCCAGTGCATTGAAGCCGGTATTCAGATCTGTACATAGTACCCTGGTTGTAATCTTGTAATCTGCCAATTTGCGCAGAAGAGCTGATCGAGACACTCTCCATTTTGTGGTGTGACAGCTGCGCATGACTGTCCAGAACATGGCTGCTCTTTCCTGTCACTGTCATCACTGCTGAAACGCAGCATCCACTGCCTCACTGTGCTCACATCCACTGTTTGGTCTCTGTAAATGTTCAGCAAGTGTCTGTGAATGTCAGTGGGTTCCTTTTTTTTCTTTTTTTTTTTTGGGGGGGGGGGGGGGGGTGTAGAGGAATTAAATGGCACAACAGTGTCAGACATCATTTTGTCAGGCTGCCCCTCTGCTGCCATCTGTCACATGGCAACAAATGGAATATTGGTGGGAAGGTTTAGCATCTACTACTATACCACCAACATCCACCTCTGATGTTGTGGGCCAATATAATACAATAGGAGGCATTAGTTTTGGAGCAGCCCTCATGCCTTGAGATATTCATGTATTTTTATTCTCTTTTTGTAAACATGCTATTGTACAAAACTGTTCAAGTGGAAGTACTGTAATATGACTGTAAAAATGTTTTTTTTTCCTTGTTGAATGAGTAGCTTACAAGAAAAAAATCAAACACTTCTTTCTTGTCTGATCTCCAGAAATTCTTCAGACTCAAAACTGTCATGTAGGTCTCATCTGTTTTGTTATGATGACTTCATAGGGTTTTCATGTTCTGAGTTGGGTCTGATAATTGAAGTCAGGAGTTCCAACTAATCAGTTTTTCTGTCATGAAACAATTCTTTGATTACAGTGCAGAAAGTTGTGGAAACCACAGTAGGAACGATGTTATAAGCATTGTACCTTTTAAAATTCTCCCTCAGTTTTTATTGAAATAATCAAATTTGTATTAGAAGACTTTGATAGCAAATGGGAAATGTAGGTCTTCACTTTATAGAGAGAAGATTACCTTGTTGTGAGGATGCTCAAGCATTGGAGCAGGTTACCCGGAAAGACTGCTCAGTCTCTGTCCTTGGGGCTTTTCAAGACTCAGCTGAGTTGAGTTCTGAGCAATTTGATTTGGTGTCAGTGTTGACACTATTTGGATTGGGAGGCTGGATTAAAAGATCTCCAGGTGCCTGTAGGAAGCGAGTTACTCCGTGAATCTTTTCAATATAATGTATCTTTAGAAACTGAAGTGTTTTCGTTAAAAACAAGCCAGTACCATTTGAATTGAAAAGCATGTGGTGTGATCTAAGATGAATAAGAATGACTTAAACACCTTTCTTGAATTCTCTGTTCTGCTGGAAACTGTGGTGGTGAATTAGTCAAGTAGGATCTGAGAATTAGTAATTATTAGAAGAGCAATAATTGTTTTTTTTTTTTTTTTTCCTGGAACATGTTGAGGACACATTAAAGAATGAAGACTATGGCATTTGGCTGCATGGAGGAAAAGGATCTGAGGGTGCTGTTTGGCAGCAGGCTGAACATGAGCCAGCAATATGCCCAGGTGTCCAGGAGGGGACCAGTGGCATCCTGGCTTGTATCAGAAATTGTGCAGCCAGCCAGACTATGGAGATGATAGTCCTTCTCTACTCAGCACTGGTGAGGCTGCACCTTAAATACTGTGTTTAGTTCTGGGCCCTCACTACAAAAAAAGGCATTGAGGCCCCGGAGCACATCCAGAGAAGGGCATTTCTGCTGTTGAAGGATTTAGAACATGAGTCTTATGAGGAGTGGCTGAGGGAACTGGGATTGTTCAGTCTGGAGGAGGCTCAGGGGAGACCTTGTTGCTCTCTGCCATTTCCTGAAAGGATGTTATAGCAAGGTGGGGGTTAATTTCTCTGAGGTAACAGCAATAGGACACGAGAGATAATGGCCTCATGTTGTGCCAGGGGAGGTTCAAATTGAATATTAGGAAAAATCTCTTATCAGAAAGTGTGGTAATACATTGGAACAGGCTGCCCAGGGAGGTGGTGGTGCCTCTGTCCCTGGCAGTCTTTAAAAAACATGTGGGACATGGTTAGTTGGCATGGTGGTGATGAGTTGATGGTTGGACTAGTAATCTTCAAGGTCTTTTCCCACCTTAATGACTCTACGATAAATGCAGTTTCAGACTTGCCTAATACACAAGTCAGAAATTTTCCCAATATCTTTAACAGGCTGTTACTTCCGTGTGTGTGTGAGGTGTACATGTCTGGAGAAGGGATGGCAGTCTGTGATAAAAATGCAATTATCATATCTTCTAGCAGCTGTGATAGTTAACAGTGCACAAACTGAACTGCTAGTATCTAATCTTCACACTGAAAAAAAATCAAGAGTCATGCCTGGTTTCAGTATCCTTGGACATATTTCTGTTGTAGAATGCGATCCCACTCACAGTTGGACAAACACCACTTAATACCTGTGATGGGTAAGTTGAATAACCTTTTTAAGGTAGCTGAGGGATAATCCATTTACATGGTTGGTTTTGGTTTTTGGCAAAGAGAATATTGACACGCTAAAGAGCAGTTGTGAAGCACTTCAGGCTAGAATGGGGTGAGGAAATAAGTATAGAAATGAAGTAATATCCGTTGCAGGCAAGAACCAACAAGCACATAGTGGTCTAAAGTCAGTTTGAAGACTTGACTTTACCCTTGCTTTGCAGTTCATCTAACATTAAAGTTCATAATATCAATTAAAAATCCATTAAAATTCTTGATGTGTTTCACTGTGTGAAACTTTATAAATGATTGAAATACTTTTGTCTCATTGTTGGAGGTGACTGCAACCAGGACTCTTTTATTCTTTGTATTTAGATGCTGCTTGCAGAGTCATTGTGGTCATCGTCATGGACACGGCTAATTTTCCTGTAAGCCACCAGCCACCCCACAAGAGAAATTGGAAATCATATACATAAATGAATAAATTGTGAGCAAATCAGGGACTTTCAATGGAAGCCAATAAAAGAAAGTACTATTAAAATACTTGCACCACAGTTCTTGTAAATTACCTACCTGTGATAGATCATATTTATTCTTGAATTTAACATTTTTATTTGTAAATAATTTATTAAACAAATTCATTAAATTTGTAAA